>JAEIFU010002343.1:0-45661 GCA_018904235.1 Lordiphosa stackelbergi
ATTTGTAGTGGCCAAATTTAAAGATACAGATACACTCGAAATACAAGTACTTCTACTGGCTGTTCGTGTTAAAAATAGTAGTAGAAATCGTAAGGTATTGACTGGCATAACGAAAGAGCGCAAGCGTCACAATTAAGTTTAAGTTCATCTTAATACACTCCAATTGAAATTTCACTCAAAAAGTCCAATTACCAACTGTTCTGAGTTGTGAGCCGTTGGGAGCTGGCGCCCACGCATGCGTTATCCTATGTCTGCCGTTGGAGTAAGCAGAATAGATATAGTCTAACTATAAAAGCTCAAGTCAGGCTAGCCCTTGCCTCAGTGAAAAAGTTCTGATTGAGTTAGTACTAAAGTCTGACTGGAGTTAAGCAAACGTGTCGCTCAAGATCACCAAGTCAAGATTTATTATATAACGTGCTTGGGTCACGTTGCCTAACCTCAAGTGTAAATTCTCAAATTTTCGTTTCTACTGGTAGTGGAACCTCTGTGTTTACCGCGATTGGGAAACCTTATGAGAAGGTATATTGTGGTTCTGCTTATATTTATGTAAATCGGTTAAATAGTGAATTTCTTTAACCTAGTCAGTGCGGTGGACGCGGTTTCATCAGCCAAGCCGACCTTATCCGGCTATCGTTGAGTCTGACGGGAGCCTTTTTTCCTTCAATCGGACAAAATAAGCTGGATTCAATTAATTGGGATCAGTCCGTGGATGACCTTTCGGCCCCTGGTGGCCACCGCCAACAGCCAGCCCCAGGGAGAGTTGCATAAGCCACAAAAGGCCTACCCGTAGGAGAACCCACAAGGAGACCTTAATAAAGCCAGTCGCAGCTCATCAGTATCCATCTATAAAACAGTCCACGATATCCAAACAGCCGACACATTAGTGCTATAGCCTGAGTTTGTGGAAAAAGACACTATTATGGCCGTCTAGTTCAAGTTTTGTGTTAGCAAACTTCTTGTTAAATTTTAATACACTAGGCGGCTCGACCTTGTTCATAAATAGAACGACCTTATCCCCCATAAACTAATTTTTATATGTATGCCTTGCGCTTCGCTTTCCTGAAATGATTCGGGCCAAGCAACAATAGCCTGAAGTTAAAGCAGTGACTCTCAAACTGTAATTTTTTTTTCTCATTAATTACAATTCTTTAGAACTTAAGTTATTTCCAGTAAAAATATTATTCGAATAGCTAGTGTAAAATGTTTGGATATCGAACGGGTATGAATTCGAAATAATAGTCATAATTTGCCATAACCTTATATCGATGTATGCCACTTTTATTCACAGCAACAATTGCCTACGTCGTCTCTGAGCTCACCGACTACGAGGAGTAAGTTTTCTTCGTTAAGAAAAAGAAAGTTGTAAGTTTTCCTTATATACCTAACCAAACATACATCTATTGGGTAACAAATTATCAACTTTTATCCTATTCATTTTTCGGCAAGTCTTACGAAAAGCGCCTTATACATATTACATTTAAATACCCCGTTTCGAGCCCCAACCAATTTTCCTTAGTTATAATTATCATACTTGTTATATCCTTATTTTGAAATTAGCCTGAAAATGTTTATCAACTTGAAATCTATTCTGAATCTATTAAATGAAATACCTTTGTAATTTTAAAATCCATATAATGTTTTAAATCATTCAGTTTCGCCCTGAGTAAAGTATGGAAGGTGTGGTAACAGCATGAAAGTCTGGTAACGAATTGTTAAGGGCGCGACGACCTTCGTCGGTCTGTTTAGCGCAGGTAGGGTGGGTAGAGACATGGGGACTTAATACCACCAAAGTTCCCACAAATTCGATCAGGCTTAGTTGAGATACCCTATAAATTGTCGGGAATATCGTTTATGGACAATAGCGATAATTGGGAACAATTTAAGAAGAACATGTAGAAAATCTTGACTAAATTTATGTTTTTAAATAAAATTTTAATATTAAATTTAAAGCAGATCAGCTGGGCCTTCCCCTCCCTCCTTCCTACGCCCCTGTTCACAGCTTTAAATATGCATGTAAATAATTTGACAGAAGAGTAAACCGAAGGCTTAGCTGTCTTGAGAGTGGAGAGTTGGTCCCCACTTGAGGGCATATAACAAGTGCAGAGGCACCTCCACTCCACTCCACAGAGAGAGAGAAAGAGAGAGAGCTCGTCTTCAGCTGTTCCCAGTATCAGTGTCAGGCCAGTGTCTCTGGCTAGAACACACCTTCTAAAGAATTCTCTACCTTTCTTTTTGCTGCTGGAAATGCAAAGCGTTGCCTCTGCCTGGCCGGGGACTATAAATGACCGCAGGCTGAGCCTTTTCACTTTTAGTCTTCAGTTGTCAACGTTGGCGTCATGTTCAACCTACACCATCTCAGCGGTGAGTATATGGACAAGGCTACCTCTTCTCAAACTTCAATCACATCCTTTCTCAGTTCTTTTCCTAATCTGCAGCAGCGGCAGTATTTGGGCCAACACCATCAAGGAGCGCAATCTCTTTGCCACCGAACTCTTTCAAACTTTGGCCACTGAACGTCAGCAGGAGAATGTCATCATTTCACCCGTGTCCATACAGCTGGCCTTGGGTCTAGCCTATTATGGAGCCGAGGGTAAAACGGCCAACGAACTTCAACGTACCCTACATGCCTCCGCCCAGGAGAGTAAAAATGGTTTGGCCGAAAGCTATCATCGCCTCTTGCATTCGTATATCAAATCGAAAACCGTTTTGGAAATTGCCAACAAGGTTTACACCCGTGAAAATCTGAAGGTGTCTGCACACTTTCGTGAGGTGGCCCAGAAATATTTTGACTCTGATGTGGAGGCTTTGGATTTCCGGCAGGAAACGAAGGCCATTGAACGCATCAATAAGTGGGTGAAGGAGAAGACCCAGCAAAAGATAGATCAGGTGGTGGATGCCATTGAACCCGATACGAATGTGGCTCTGGTGAATGCCATCTATTTCAAGGCACGCTGGGCGCGTCCTTTCAATGATGAGGATACCAAGGAGCGAGACTTTTGGCTAAGCGAGAGCCAGTCCATACAAGTGCCCACCATGTTTGCAGACAATTGGTATTATTATGCAGATTATCCGGAATTGGATGCCAAGGCCATTGAATTGTTCTTTGAGAACATCAACATGACCATGTGGTTCATTTTGCCCAATCAGCGTGCAGGATTACAAGAGCTGGAGCAGAAGCTCAAGGGTGTGGACTTTAAATTGCTGGAGGAGCGTTGGCAGTGGCAAAGTGTTTCGGTTTATTTGCCCAAATTTAAATTTGAGTTTGATACGGATCTGAAGCCTACTTTGCATAAGGTAAGATTAAATGATAAATAAACTTCTAAAGGCCTTCATACCTCTCTCCACCAACAGATGGGTATTAGTGCCATGTTCTCGGATGCGGCTGATTTTAGCAATTTGTTTGATGAGTCACCCGTGGGCACACGCATTAGCCAAGTGCAGCACAAAACCTTTATAGATGTCAATGAGATTGGCTGCGAGGCAGCTGGCATAAGCTGTGAGTATAGAATCTTTTTGGATGGGCAGGAACTTCAATTGATCTCTGTTTACTTAAAGATGCTGCTGGAGTGCCCATGTCCTTGCCCTTGGATCCCAAAACATTTGTGGCCGATCATCCCTTTGTGTTTATTATACGCGATAAGCATGCCGTTTACTTTACAGGACATATTGTCAAATTTTAACAAGAACAAACAAACAATTTAATATTTATATTGATAACATTTTAATTACACTTTAATAAATTCAAAAATCAAAGGTCTGGCATTTGGGTTTCTGTTCGTTAAGGCAACTTCCCTCGTTTACTATATACAATACTTTGGAAAAGGTAAAATTATACAAAAATTGGTCAAGTCTGATCCAACTTACGCTGTTTGCCTCGTCTCCAACGCTCACAGTTGAGTGTGCTTAAGGCACAAAGTTCTTTATTCTAATAGCAACCGCTATAGGCTTACACCAGTTGGTTTTTGTTAGTGCATTCCTTGTCACAGTTCCTCTGACACCAGCCCACTGACCATACTAGAAAAGCATATTCATATTATTATTATTTTGTAGATTTTTAATTATAATATTTACCACCCAATAGAACTAGCATTAGCTTCATCTTAAGCTCAACTAAACTCATTCTATTTTGTATCTTTTCATTTGTGAGTGAAACTAAATGCTTTGGTTCAGCTTGATAATCTTATTACAGGTTTCGTTACACTCCTGGAAGACTTAAAAAAATAAAAATAATTTCTTTTCTCACTTTTTTGAAAGCTAAAAATAAACTTGCAAGGTGATTACATTTTAAATATTGTCATGTTTTCATACGTGCGACCCAAAAACGAATCAAGTGATACAGGCTTACTTCGGCTATAACGAAACTTTACAATGATTGGAAGAAGGCTCTAAATGATCATAATTATTAATTATAATACAAAAATAATTAAATAAATTATGAAATTTTTGGCTCAAAGGAATATTCGTATTTGAGGACAGCAGCCCAAGCTGAGAGATAACTAAAAATGTAAATTCGATTTCTATATTGAGGAAAGCCAACTTCAGCTCGACTGAAGTTTTTATATTAAGGCCTTGTTCACCAGCACAAAATGATGCCGAAAAATCGAGAATCTAGTTGATTGTTGAGGTGAACGAATGAAGTCAACAGTAGCATATGTTTACCTTAAAATTTCATCAAAGCGTTAAACAAATGCCAGTTTGTTTGATTTGACACATGAACAGGGCCAATATATTCATCCTATTTTGAACAAACTCCCCAATATTGAAACAGATAATATTCATAACTGAAAAGTATATAGACGCTACCATTGAAAACATAAACTCCCGAAAGTGAAATAAAATGTTCACCGACCTCGCCTCTCAATAAGTCCATTGTTGCGCTTGCTGTGTGGCATGTGGCACCGTCTTATTGAAACCATATGTCATGCAAGTTAAGCTCTTGCATTTTGGGCAAACAAAAGTTGGATATCATCTTACGGTAGCGCTCACCATTCACAGTTACGTTACGATTCGCATCATCTTTGAAGAAGTACGGTCCAATGATGCCACCAGCCCATAAACCGCACCAAACTGTGACTTTTTCTGAATGCATTGGTAGCTCTTCTTTTTGGCTGATATTCACTCCCAAAATCGACAATTCTCCTTATTTATGTACCCATTGAGCCAAAATGAGCTTCGTCGCTGAACACAACTCTTCAAGAGCCCATTCACCAAAAAATTCTACGTTGCGGTAGGTCGTTCGGCTTCAATTCTTGCACCAGCTGTACTTTTGAAAAACTTCACCTAAATCCTTCCGCAAAATTTTCCACGTTGTTGAGTAACAGAGGCCCAATTGCTGCGAACGGCGACGAATCGATAATTGATGGTCATCATTAACACTGGCCGATACAGCTGCGATATTTTCTTCAGTTCGCACTCTACGTAAGCGTGTTGGTGGTTTAATGTCCAACAATGTAAAATTGGTGCGAAATTTAGTCACAATAGCCCGAATAGCCGCTTCAGTGGGTCGATTAAAGTGATCATAAAATGGAAGAAGCGCGCGATGAACTTTCTTACACGCATTTTGATAATAAAATTCAATAATTTTCATGCGTGTTCGTTTGTAAGACGATTCATGGTTAAATTATAGACCAAACTGAAGATGTTTGACAGTGAAACAAAACACGAAACGTACGTTAGCTGTTTAAACCAGTGTTGCCAAAAAGATAATAGCTAAAAAATCACCCTTTATATATCAGGGGGCCCACAGAATTCACTAACGGCTTGAATATTTTCGCCATGCCACAGAAATTCGAGCGATTTCATTTTTGAAGCATGTTCACAAACCCTTGTGAACTTGGCTGCGTAGGGTAGTCTTTTTTTATGAGTTTTTTTTATTAATATTTGGAAATGAAAGCTAATTGGTTAGTTCTTTTTTAAACAAAACAAACTTAATTTTCTTTAACTGAGTTAAAATTTTCTTTTCCCTGACAAAAGATTCAAAATTTTCGCCCGCCAAAATAAAAATGGTACCTTGCAACTCAAGCTGCTGCACTGTTACGCGAGATCGGCGAACGAAAATGTTAGCAAAAGATTTGCTCTAATTAAATAAATAATTCTTGCAGGACAGATGACAATCGACAATTTAGGGAAGAAGCAAATCCGTAATGAAACGCTAGAGTGCAGCCTCCTTGGATCCGCATCTGACCTTCTTTCTTAATCAGACGATATACGTAGGCAAGATTATAATGTTAAAAATACTGCACTCAAAAGTAACATTGGGCCACGCATTATTCAATTCAAGCAACCGAAGGAAAGGTTGGCCAGATTAAAAATTAGTTTGTATCAGGCTGTAGCCACTACTCTTCTGTCGCCCATTGTGAAATTGACTAAATGTCCGTCATAAAAGGCAAGCAAATCATCTGCTCGATGCTCTTCCCTTTAGAATTTATTTTGATTATATCAATTTCGGAAGAATAACAAAATTTACGAACATTCGAGCGGCTGCTCGTCATTACTTTGGCGTCGGCGTTGCCACTTTATTCAACTCAAATTGGCAGCAATCGATTTACAAATTGCACAATAATAATGAAAAAGATCAACACAAAAAAAATGTGGCCAGTTATTCTAATTTTTCTATCTTTGTTTTTAACACAAAAATCGCTATTGTATACACTTACAAAACAATTTCAATTAATTTCGAAATTCAAATCTTAAAAGGTGGTGCATTAACGACTAACATTTTAAATCTACAAGGCTTATTTTAATCAAAAAAATTTAGAGCGGAACTAAGCAAATCGCCGACTCATGAGTGCGCGCTTTGCAAATCACTCGAAAAGAGGCTCTGTAGCGCGAAATTGATTTTGAGCGAATTTAGAGCGAGTGATTTATGTGCCACCCCTGTATATGTCGGATTTTCATAAAACTTGGTGAAATTATGTTAAGGCATAGAAAACTTTGAATACGCGGTTTGGGGACGATTGTGTTGAAAATAAAAAAGTTTTTCTCACCAAGACTAGTTTTTCGACCGATCGTTCACGGCAACTATATGCTATAGTCATCCGATCCGACGATTTCCGAAAAATGTGCAGCGTACTTGTACCGAAAGTGAAAAAATGCCATTATTTATTTGTCAGGAGTTCTAGTACGATCGTGATGGAATGTGGTTAACTTCAAGAATTTTCAGTTTCAATACTTCAATAAGCCAAAAAACTCTTGATTCAAGAGCGTTTTTAAAAACCCGTAAGTTCTTGATTTAAAGAACGTTTTGGATTTGTGAAGCACGATTCGGGATTTTTTGAAGAATTTTTAGAGTTCCAAATTGCACACACAGAGAAAAAGTAGAGAATTGCACTCTTGAATCAAGAGCTTTCGTTCTCAAAAAGTACGGTGTTAGAGTATTTAGCACAACGTCGATCCGATAAGCGACGTTGGTGTTGATCTAAGCTGATTGAATTTGAGCAAACTCATAGATAAATTTTTTACTCCTTTACTGTGGTAGTTACTTCACTAGTTGCTTCCACTCTGGTGCTTCACTGAGTGGTGATCGATGCTATCTCTTAGTTTTTTGCATCCCTCTCTCGCCTTGCCTCTAAAACCAAATTAAGAACGAATTTATCTTGACTCCAAAATTCTTGAAATTCTATTTTTGAATTTTAACGGTCAATTTTAATTGAGCGTTTTTTGTACTCAAGTAAAATTTCTAACAAGAGCGGTTTTAAACCGAATCGTTCTGATTTTTGACTGTAAGAAACATTTTAATAATAATATTATAACATCAAATGTAAACAAAATGTTTCATTTTTAAACATGCATATTTATTTAGGCCTTACGTTATGACTCTAAGTTTTGCTATGAAGTGATTTTGTTTTTTTGGTATGCTGTTTTTTTAATATTTCGTAACTAATGAAAATGGATGAACTTTATCTTACTTAGATGACATATCTAGGTATCTTTACAATCATTGTTAGACATCATAAATTTATCACTTTATCTGGCCAGATCATATCACAGTCTTATTGACAGATACTAGGAATCAAGGGTCAGTTTGGGAAAGAGAAAAGGTGTTCCAGATTTATTTCGAGGTTTTGAGGCTGAACACAAATCTCTTTTTAAAGAATATGGTCCATCGTCTAGTGTTTGATAGTTTGAGCTAAAAGTTGCTTAAGATGCCTATTTGGACACTTTTTAGGCAAGTTTCTGCCGCAGAGAATATACGTTGGTGGACATGATCATCAGCAAACAAACCACCAAAAATCTATTCTACATATTTTTAGCGATGATTATACCATTTTCAATCAGTTTTTATTTTTATACAAATTTTATAATGATATTTTGATATCAGTTCAACATCCCTGTCTAAAAGTATGATAACAAAAAAATTAACTGAGTTGAATCTAATGTGAATTGAGTTGAATTATTTGGGTTTGAAATAAGAATTTTGTACTTCAATCAAGAATTTTGTCCTCGAGTCGATAAGGACAAACAAAGCAATGCACAATTCTCCAATTTAAAAAACCAATGATTTGTATAAATTTTGTAAAGAAGACACTATTCCTGTATTAGTCTCTAATTCAAGTGTATAAAATTATTCGACCATTTGGCCAAAGGATTGGCATTTGCTTTGCCTGAGAGATGTCATCTAAAACTCTGGATATGCCAGTTTCTTGTAACATGCTTAGGATTAGCTAAATGAACTGTCAGTTTGGGAAAAAGAAAACGAGTTTCCTCATCCAAATGGTGGAAAGGGCCCTTCTGCTTCTGGAGCATGTCAGAGGCATTTGTATCGAAAGCGCCTGAGCTTGCGCCTGCACCTGCACCTGCAGCGCTGCCCGAGCGCAGGTTTACCCCTTTTTAAAATTCCACTCACAAAACGAACAAAAACAAAGAAATCCAACAAAAACTTGTCAGACAATTCTAACAAAGGGACAGGCGAGAGATGGCCACAAGCGAAGTTTCAAGAGGCATTGTAAGAATTACAATTACAAAAGACACAAACCCACATCATCCCGTCGTCCGCAGTGTTCCCAGTATTTTCAATTGCCAGCTAATACCAGTTTTTACACTGCAGCAGCTGAGCAGCGAGAGAGCGGGAGAGCGCCAACGTGGAGTTGTTGTGTTCGTTTGGAGTTCGTCTTGTGCCACGATCGTCGCACCATTTCAGTCTGCTGCGCGCCTTGCAAGACTACAAATCTCTCGATTCAGTGCGTCGTCCCCTGGTGGCTTGTTGCGCGTGCGCGTTGCGAAAATTCTGCACTGCCCCCGCGTTTTGCCGCCTTATCAAGCCCTGAGGATCAACGGGCAGCTGTTTTTTTGTGAGCTTTGCGTGCCACCAAACGGCAGCCTGTCCAGAAAAGTGCAACTGTGCGTGTGTGCGAGTGTGTGTTGTGTGTTCAGCAAATGTGCATCAATTATTTTAAATGGCCAGTGCAACACTTGATCAAGTCAATCCCAGCCACTGTGTGCAATTAAATTCGCCAAGCGTGTTAATCAAAAATGTTTTCTCAAATTTTTTCATACACAATTAAGTTTTATGGTCACTCGAACCAGTTTATAAAGTAACGCCAATCCACAGGCTCTACCCATAAATATCCAAAGACCCGCCTAAGCTCAAATAGCGGGCAGTGGTTCCAGCATTTTTTTGTGCTTGATTTATGTGCGCGATTAAACAGAAACAAGCGACACAAATTTCATAAAAACCAAAAATCAAAATAAAACATAAAAAAAGAATGCCTTTTGGCATACACAAATTTTAAAACAATTAATAGAAGGATTTGATTTGATCATGGATAACACAAATCAAATGCCACTGGAGCTCGAAAGGTGAGTGGAGTTTGAATTTGAATTTATCAAAGATTTTTATTTGAGAGCTAAGGATGTGCTAAGGGTACAGAAATCCCTACAATTCCAATCAATTCTGAAATGAAAGGTCATAAGACTTGATCATTTTGCTAGGAAAGCAATTGAACCATTATTTAATTATTACCCAAAGTGTAGTGAGACTTAAAATGTTTGATTTAACTAAACAGGGAAAGAATATTGCGTTGTATTGCAATTATTAATATTTATGCAGAACCCAATCACATTTTCCAGCCACATGGAAATTTTCAAAATGCCAAAATAATCTCGTCTGGTTAAGGTGGATTTTGAAATGGTTCATCTCTTTGAGTACTAACTCAATTTTCGATTAATTTTTGTGCCCTTCTCTAAATTTACAAGGGGCACATAATATCAAATTCGTTTTCACCCTTATTAAAATGAATTTTTTAAAATATCCATATTTTCACTTCATTTGACAAGAAAATAATATGTTTTTAATATAAGTACTTAATTTTTGTATAGTAAATATTTTGTGGATTCCCCCTTATTCAAAATAATTTCATGCTGTATCTATTCAAGTGAAGTGCAGTGTATGTTTCTACTTATTTGAACCAAAGAGCTTACAAACCGAATTTCATCTATGGTAGATCGGCTCCAAATAAAATTTGGCCTTTTAATCACCCCCCCTTTACCCTATTTTCACATTTTGAAGGTGCAATTTTTGAAATGAAAAAAATATTTTCTGATTTATTTGAACCAAAGGGCTCATGAAATACCCAGCAAGCTCCTTCCCAGGCATCCATGTTTCGAATTTGGAGAGTGGATTTTCATAAATGGCAAAAATACGGTATAAATATTTTCAGTGGCGTAGATAGGGGGTGATTAAGATGATCAATCCCCCCCATTGAGTTTACAAATCGGAATTACAAGGGACGAAATCGAAGATGAACAAAGCATATAATCTAAAAACTTGACCTAATTTTTTTAAAACAAATAACTTAATAAATTAGTTAAGGTTATAATAAGGAATACTAATTCCTACCTTCTCTCAGAAACTTGTCAAAAATTTCCTTCGATAGATCGGGATTTATAAAGAATTTTCATGGAAATCAATCGCAGGGTACATGTTTTTACATACTGTTTTTTTTTAATGAAATTGGAAAAATTCAGGTTTTATAAAAAATATGTATTTATGCTATTATTTATGCTATTCATCCGATGTCAAATAAATAATAAAAGTAACAATTTTGTGATGACTTAACCTAGTACGCAGAATGACAGACAGTATTTTACATAGATAGAAACACTTCTGACAGCACATGAGTATCAAAGCAAAGCCAAGGTGTTTCCAATTATCTGAAATACTGTGACGAGTGGAAATTTCTGTCTTTCTGCGTACGGGGCTTTAACAACAAAATTTAATTCCATTCCCATTTTCCTAGCTTAGGTCTCACAGGCAAATAATTTGCCCAAATTTTGAAGAAATCTTGATTGAATAGCCGTGATCGCAGATTTTGCATGACTTTAATCTAAAACTATTGTTTCCTAGGGAGGATGATGAAACGGTACCTTGTAGGCAACCAGTCTTTTATGTGTAATGTATAAGTTGTTTTCAGTTGTGAACAAGCGCAACTTTTTCCGACCTAGACGCAGCTAAACTCACAAATTATTGTTTCCTGATCAAATTTGGCCTGAAAAATTCCCAAATTTTATTAGAATATAATCCAAACTCTTATTAAAATATGGGCAAACTATTTTCCTGTAGGAAGTTAACACGACTTGAATGTTTTTTGTTTTACGATTTTATAAATACTTTTAAAATCTGTCGATTTAAAAAAATTTTTTGACTGCGGCGCTTTTTTTCCATACTTCGCTTCAAAATTATTTTTCCCCTTGACAACATTAGTTTTAAAAATTTTGAAAATATTTGACAAAAATTGTGGAAACGGAATTTGTAAAATCCTTTAAAATTTCTTTCTGCTCAAGCGTGGCAGTCTCCTCTTCTTTATCCAGCGAGATTATTTTTACGTTTTGTGTGGGTGTAAGTTTTGAAACACCCTTTTTAACCAGAAATTATTTTATGAATCATCCTTTCATGACCACCCAGTCTGCCCCGCACTTCCACACCTTTAGACTTTTTATTTAAAGAAAGATAGCAAGTTAAAGTCGGCTCTCAACTGACTACGATATACCCGTTACTCATGAAAAACTGCACGTTCCTTAGTGTGACCATCCAAAAAGTATGCAACATTTTTTACGGTAGCGGGGAGGGCCTGATTCACTTTTTTGCTTATAACTTGAGAACCGTTCATCCGATCTTTATCATTTCTTCGGCAAATCGATTCATTTTGCTAATTACTAACTATCTCTAGAAGGTACGAAATCGTCTATCTTTAAAAACTGTAGATATAACTTTTTCCAAATTGCGGGGGCGGGAGGGGGCGTGGCAAAATTTGAAAACAAACTTGATCTGCGTGCAGATAAAAGAAGCATTTATCCCATACATGTCAAACCTCTATCTCTTACCATCTCTGAGATCTAGGTGTTCATACAGACAGACGGACGGACGGACGGACAGACGGACAGACGGACAAGGCTAAATCGACTCGGCTGTTGATGCTGATCAAGAATATATATACTTTATAGGAAATATTCCTTCTTCCTGTTACATACTTTTGCACAACTTAATATACTCTATGTACCTTCGGTACAGAGTATAAAAAGAAACCACACCGATCGCCAAAACTTTATTGCATGTTAATTCTGATAGTTCGCGGTCTATCGAAGGAATTTTGAGCTAAGGGTAATAATTCGCGTTCTATCGAAAGACTATATTTTTAATCGATAGCTTACTTAGACTATTACCGATAAAAATAAATAAATAAAACTGAAAACTATAAATAATTTCCAGAAATTCATCACCCCTGATGCAAAAAGCTATCTACGCCACTGTGCGTATTATAATGTCGACACTCTCCATATTTGCGCGTTTTAGTAGATCGGAGTTCCGTGTTCTGTCAGGCCAGAATATTAAAATATCCGACGGGCATCGGTTTACATGTTAATTTTGGACTATGGAAGTTGTAATTTACCAAGTGAGGAACCGTATAGGAGCACTGACGTTAGGGACTTGAAAAGCCTCGAGTTTTTGAGCCAGTGTGGATATGATGAGCATCGCCAAACGGCCGACAGCATGCCAAAAGCACCTTTAGCTCGGGCGCCGACCCACATCGAGCCCCCTGTACCTCTATCCACAGCGACTACGCTGCTCAGGTGGCTGAACTGCTGGACTTGTTCACCGGGCTGATCATCCAAACCCAGTGATTGGAATTGTCCGGAACGAAGGCTAAGCCATTTAGTTTTGGAGGTGTTGATTTTAGACCCGCCGATTTTACGAGGTGCCGGCCGGATAAACGGGCTTGACAGGTCGCTTAGCCTATTTGCCAGGAGGCATATATCGTATGCAGGCAATAGATGCTGCAAGCGTAATGGTTGTCCGCCTGATGCCGCTGTTGTTGGGTGCTGGTCGAATAGTGGAGAACACATCTGCAAGCACTATTATAAACAAGATGGGAGACAGAGCACAACCCTGTCGAACGCCGCTGAGAACTCAGAAAGGCTGCGAGAGCTTTCCGCCGCGAAGCACTCTGCACTGGGCGCTGTCGTATGTCAAGCTCTGATGATATAAGTTTTTCCGGTATCCCCCTCCTTCGCGAAGCTCCGACGCCAATGCCCCCCCATGTGAAGGTCCAGGCTCTGTATTCCGTGTATTGTATTGTATGTATCCAACACAGCCGCATCAAATATATAAATATTAAATAGCAGAAAATCCAGCACTGACCTGAAAACGGTTTATAAGGCGACCAAGAAATAGCCGATAAGAAGATGAATGCGGAGCGCCGAATTAGTGACACAGATGGTAAATTATCTTACGACCGGTACGGACCAAAATGAATAGATGGAGATCCCATTTGCGATGGTTCTCAACTGTGAGATATCCACCGCCGCATCCTGAATTTCTTTACCAACTGCCACAAATTCCAAGTCATCATAGGATATATGATGTCAGCGCCCAATTAAGTTAGAAATAATTACTGCCATCCTTACATCCATCTTTATGCCAACCGGCAACGGCGGCGGAGTTACTATACCCGGTTATACAAATCGCTGGGAAACTGAGTAAAGCTCTCCTCGGAATGGTTGAGGCATCTATGGTAAAAATTCCCAAAAGGGCGACCTTCGTGATGCATAACTGGCGGGATTTGTGCTACCCACTATTGCAAAGCTCATAGCATGAATTATTTTAAGATCGCTATTAACCTACTGAAAAAAAAACCCTAGTCAGGTTTTCATACAGAATATGTGTTTCTACTGTAATAATTGGTATAGTTCATTCTTCTCTGTAAAATGAAGTGTGCAAATGGTATACTTTTGGGAAGCCTTCCTTACGCATTGTCTTACGAAATGTAACGCAACAACAACACTTGCGCAACAACACAACAAAAATGCTGGCTTTGACTCCAATTACTGGTTTATAGCTAATGCCCAGCTATGAGACCCGAACAAAATTATCTCCATCGTAAACAAAGCTTCTTTGTTTCTTTTATCGAAAAACTTTAAAATAGAAAAAACACGAAAATAACAAAATCAAGTGTTTTATTCCTGTCATTTTGGTGAACAGACAGCATAGAATAAGTTGTTTGACCATTTATGTTCACTTGCATCATTTCTAGTCAAAAATAGTACTAACTGACCTTAGAAATCATTAAAGTTAAAACCAGATTTCGGCACAATCAAACGTAATCTCCGCTCTTTGGTTTTTATTTGTCATTTACGAAGGCCGTAAATTAACATTAATTTTTGTATTATGAATTGTTTTAATTAGCTTTAATTAACAAATTGTAAAGAAATATTTATGCAATTTACACCTAGACATAGGCATAGTTGGCAATGTGACCCATAAATACAATGGAATCCTTGTACTTGATGGCAAAGGCAAATGGATGATCAGCTTCAAATTTTTTGGAGCGCGAGAAGAGACTCTTCAGAACTGTAAATGGGAAATAGATAAGAAAATAAAAGTGTCACCCTAATATTTCACTTTGAAACTTACCGCCCGATTCCAGGGATGGTTCCACACCTGCCTCGGTAACCTCCACATGGGCCTTGTGCTCAACCGCATTGATGAAATGACTGACAAACATGCGATACATGTTGCCAAAGTCACCATTCCGGGAAAACATGGTGGAAACACCCAGCTGAGGAAATTTTGGAGAATTTTTTGAGTAGAGTTAATCAGAGAAGTGTTAAGGTCAGAAAAGACTTATGGACTAAGACAAGCTACAAGACTCAACTCACAAGCTCTTTAATGAATGCAGGAGGTGTTTATAAATGATGTTTGGGTTTTAACTCAAACACCGCAGTATTGTTATCAAGAGAAAGTATGTGGAGTGAAAGCGGTGTTTTAGGTACAAGAGTTAGCAGATGGAAATGTAGTGTTAAGAGGTAGTAGACGGAATCACGTGGTTTAAGGTAAAAGATGTAGTAGACGGAATTACGGTGTTTGCGTAGTAGACATAAATGCAGTGTGTGCGGTATAAGAGCTATAAGACTGAAATGCGGTGTTTACGGTACAAGAGCTAGTAGACAGAATTACTGTTTTTGCTGTCCGAGATTTGGTAGACAGAATTACGGTGTTTGCGATATTATAATAGGTAAACAGAAATGCGGTGTTTGCGGTACAAGAAGTAGTTGACAGAATTACGGTGTTTCCCGTACGAGATTTAGATAGACAGATAGAGCGTTTACATTATTTAGTAGACGGAAATGCGGTGTTTGTGGTACAAATGGTAGTACACGGAAATGCGGTGTTTGCGGTACGAGATTTAATAGACCGAAATACTGAGTTTAAGGAAAAATTTTAAGTATATAGTTGTAGTTGACAGTACTACGGTGTTTCTGGTATGAGATTAAGAAGTCTGAAATGCGGTTTTTACATAACAAGATCTCGTAGAACCTTTTAGGCAGGCTCTAGGTCATTTAGTTATGGATATTCCATAACTTTTCTAAAACAAGACACGCACAACACAACAAAGAGGCTTGAGTATAACGCTATTTTATGAATACCAATTCAATCTTAAGCTGTCTGCGCCTGTCCTTAGTAGTAGAACTACTAAACAGAACTACGGTATACGGTACGAGATTAAGGAGACAGAAATGCGATATTAAGTATACAGAAATGCGGTGTTTACGGTAGAAGAGTAAGAAGACGGAAATGCGGTGTTTCCGGTATGAGATTTAGAAGACCAAATTGCGGAATTTACATAACAAGAACTACTAAATAGAACTACGCTGATTGCGGTACGACATTCAAGAGACAGAAATGCAGTGTTTGCGGTAGTTAGAAGAAGGAAGTGCGGTGTTGGCTGTATAAGAAACATTAGACACGGGTGTACCAGGGGAAGTTGACAGGAATACGGTGTTTGCGATACAAAATTTAGTAGACAGAAATTCGATCTTTCATATATAAGACAGAAATGATGTGCTTAAAGTACAAGAGCTAGTAGTCAGAATAGCGGTGTTTGCAGTACGAGATTTAATAGACAGAAATACTGAGTTTAAGGTACAATATTAAATAGATACAAATGCGGTGTTTGCGGTACAAGAGGTTTGAGACAGAATAATGGTGTTTTAGGTACAAGATTTAGTAAACAGATTTGCGGTGTTTGCTGTACAAGAAGTACCGTAGACAGTATTACGGTGTTTGCGGTACTAGTTTAAGTAAACAGATATGCGGTGTTTGCGGTACAAGAGCTGTCTCAAACCTCAAATAATGGTGTTTTAGGTACAAGATTTAGTAAACAGATTTGCGGTGTTTGCTGTACAAGAAGTACCGTAGACAGTATTACGGTGTTTGCGGTACTAGATTAAGTAAACAGATATGCGGTGTTTGCGGTAGAGCTGTCTCAAACCTCAAATGTGTTTTAGGTACAGTTTAACAGTTGTTTTTGTAAGAAGTACCGTAGACAGTATTACGGTGTTTGCGGTACTAGATTTAGTAAACAGATATGCGGTGTTTGCCGTACAGAGCTGTCCAAACCTCAAATATGTGTTTTAGGTACAAGATTTAGTAACAGATTTGCGGTGTTTGCTGTACAAGAAGTACCGTAGACAGTATTACGGTGTTTGCGGTACTAGATTAAGTAAACAGATATGCGGTGTTTGCGGTATAAGAAGTAGTTGACAGAATTTCAGTGTTTCCAGTACAAGATTTAGGAGATAGAAATGCGGCGTTCACAGTACAATATCTAGTAGACAGAAGTGCGGTGTTTGTGGTACAAAAGGTAATAGACGGAAATGCGGTGTTTTTGGTACCGAAATACTGAGTTCAAGCAAAAATATAAGGTATATACATAGGTTGTCGACAGAATTATGGTAAACATTTGTAGTCAAAAATGCGGTCAAAAATTACGGTGTTTTCGGTATGAGATTTAGAATACTGAAGTGAGGTTATATATGTACATAACAAGAACTATTAAACAGAACTACGGTGATTGCGGTACGAGATGCGATATTAGGTATACAGAAAAGCGGTGTTTGCGATGCAAGAAGAAGAAGACAGTAATGCGGTGTTATCTATAAAAGAGTCAGAAGACAGAAATACGTGCGGTGTTTGCGGTACAAGAGGACAGGGGTCTGTCAACTGATTACAGTGTTTGCGGTACTAGATTTAGTAGACAAAAATGCGGTTTTTGCGGTCATATTAGTGATTGTTTTGGCCGGCTCAAGGTCTTTATATAAGACAGCAATGCGGTGCTTACAGTACAACAGTTAGTAAACAGATTTACAGTGTTTGGGGTAAGAGATATAATAGAACGAAATACTGAGTATAAGGTACCATATTAAGTACATACAAATGCGGTGTTTGCGGTACATGAGGGTGAAGACAGAATAATGATATTTTCGGTATAAGATTTGGTAGACAGATATGGGGTGTTTGAAGTAGTCGAATATTTAGCAAACATAAACGCAGTGTTTGCGGTACTAGAGCTAGCTGACAGAATTGCGGTGTTTGCTGTGCAAGATTTAATAAACTATAAAGTAGTGTTTGTGGTACTGTAGGTAACAGACAGCAATACGGAGTTTTCACTAGATCACAATGTTTTAGTTAGAAAAACTACCTAAAAACCCTTCCACCCTCCACTTCTCCCACCCTTACTCACCTGCTTAAATGGTTGCTCCAGACTTAGACCAAAGGTCACACTAAATTTAGGCAGCATCACCTCCACCTTGTGCTGGCTCATCTCACCCAGTTCACTGATCAAATTCTTACCCACCAAACTCTGTTGCAAGGCTCTCAGACCATCCTTACGATTGGGCAACATCAACAGCATAGAGAAATCGGCATTTTGATATGGCAACTCCACCACTTTGGCATCCAGACTGCGCACTTCAGCATAGTTAAAGTTCTGCAACGTCCACATGGTCTCCACCTGCACAGATTGCCCATTGCCAGTGCGGAATGCACGGCGCTGAGTCTTGTCCATTTTAAAGGCCTTTTGCCAGGCAGCCGCATAGCTCACTCCATTCACTATGACTCCCTCGGTGCGATCGTTGAGCAGCTCCGCCCTCAATATATCCGTAATCTTGCCATTTGTCTTGGTCGATATGGCACGATTAATGGCATCAGCCGTACGCTTGTTATACGGCGGATGAAAGTCCAATTTATCAATATTCGAATCGAACTGACGCTGGGCCACGTCCCGGAACGAGCCCTTGAATTCAAGATTCTCATTGATGTAGATGTTGTTGGCCAAACGCAGATTGTTGTCTCGTGTCAGAGATTGCTGGAAGCTGCCAAAACGTTGAGCCACCTGTTCGGCATCACCCAGACCCAATCTCAAGCCCTGTTGCAGCTCACTGGCTGTCTGACCTTTGGCCCCAAAGAAAGCCAAGGCCATGGAGCTTTGTATGGCGGCGGGAGAAATGACAATATTCTCATTGAGACGTTCGGCACCCGCTGCATTGTACAGCTCCGAGGCAAGTAGATTACGCTCCGCTGAGGGATCAGTCTTCGCCCAGGCCAGAGACAAGAAAACTGTAAAGAACTCGTAAACGGGGCCAGTTTAATTGGTTGGGGGGGAAGCTTACGTAATAGGCACTGCAAGCCGCTGATGATGACAGTCATGATTGCTATATTTTATGGCCGTCTCCAAGCTCGACGGAATGCGAACTAAATTTTGTGGCCGCTGGCTGAGCAACTTTTGGGGAGGAGGCTGCTAATCAATGGGGAAGCAGCTGCTCAGAGTGTCTCTCTCACTCTGTCTCTCAGCCTTTGTGTGTGTGTTTACACATTATTTATCACCTTTGGTTTATTGTTTATTCAAATTGCGTACTGATAAGACACTGATAACCTTTTTTATAGTTTCACATTGACTTAAACTACGACTGAGCTGTGTGGATCAGATGTCGACTATGTGGCCAGCCAGCAGCAGAGTCTTGTCATTGCCGATGGCATAGAAAAACGGATGATTGATCACCAGGGGCAGAGCACGACGAAACAGATCACCAAAGGCTAAAAGACAGCTGGTTAGTGTATGGAAAAGGAATAATAACCACGGATTAACCGAAGTTTAAGTACCCTTGCAGTTCTGTCTTTATAGACACAGTGAGAAAATATGGAGAATTTCGAAGTTTGATTGAAGAGTGAACTTTTGATTCAGAATTTCTTAATTCAACTTCGTTCTGTTACTTACTCATAACTTCCTTTTCTGTAAGATGTTTCTTCGGGCAGCGAATTTGGAATTTGGGATTTTGGATCGTATCTTTGAGTTTTTGAGTTTTCTTGCACACTACAGGGCAATAAACAAACGATATTTTGTTTTTGGAAAACAAAAGCCTTCAAACTTTAACTTTATAGAAAACTGTTCCCTTTAGTTCATAAGTGAAGAACTTTGCTAAAGTAGGAATATATCCCCCAGTATGGACACAACATTTTCGTGTGGAGCAATACATCCAACATTAAACTGCTTACTCCGACATACCATACTGTGGTCCAACCTCTCCAACAAAATGCATCCTTGTTTAGGCAAGTTCTCCCTCATTGGAATCCTTGATCAAAGAGGCCACTGCCAAGCTTATCCCAATGTTTCGCAATATTAAGCAACACAAAAGAAACAAGTAAGAGCGTTACAGTCGAGTGACCTGACTCCGAAATACCCCGTACAATTGAGACACACATACAAACACACTCTGAAGTAGGCACAGCGCTCCGCCCCTTCCTCTCACAAGCAAAATTGCCTTTGAAGTAAACTTAACCTTACTTTTAACTCATGTTTTAAAGAAAGTGGACAAATTCTCTGTCGATTATCGGTTGAATGGATGCATCCCTCCTACAAATCCAATAACGAGCATTGACATTTTTCATGAATCCAAAAAGCAATCAACCAAAGATCAAGCTAAAACCTCAAATTCGATGCTTGTAGTCCGTTATATCGAACTGGCTAGGTCAATTCCTATATCTAGTCAAAACTTAGAGTCTGGTTTTTATACTCTGTACCGAAGATACATAGAGTATATTAAGTTTGTGCAAAAGTATGTAACAGGAAGAAGGAATCATTTCCGACCCTATAAAGTATATTTATTCTTGATCAGCATCAACAGCCGAGTCGATATAGCCATGTCCGTCTGTCCGTCCGTCTGTCCGTCCGTATGAACAAGCAGATTTCAGAGATGGTAAGAGATAGAGGTTTGACATGTATGGGACAAATGCTTCTTATACTTGCAGGCAGATCAAGTTTATTTTTAATTTTTGCCACGCCCCCTCCCGCCCCCGCAATTTTAAAAAAAAAGTCATATCTCCGACAGTTTTATAGATAGACTAGCAATAACCCGTCGCGCTTCGCTGCGCCTTCAACAGTATAGAACCAATGCACACCTACTTCCCATCCATATCCCACCCACTCTCCACCCAATTTCCACAAACTTTACAAACAGTTTCCACCCACATACCACCCACTAAACCGCCCACATCCCACCCACTTCCCACAGACATTGCAACCCCATACCACCCACTCACCGCCCATATCCCACCCACTTCCAATCCACTTACCACACACATTCCACCCACTTCCCGCACATATCCCACCCACTTCCAAATTTACTTGCCACCCACTTCCCATCCACGTCCCATCCACTTCCTAACTACTTCCCAGTGAGCATCCCGGCGGTATTTCCAACATCGGAAAATGAAAACACATATGAATTCTCATTTTGACCTTACAAACCGAGTTTTCCGACCGTTGGTTCAAATTTTCCAACATCGGAAAATCACATTTCAAACTATTTCGTGTTCTATCCTTACAAACCGATTTTGAAGCCAATCGGATTAAAAATAGTTTTTTTCGTGCAGAATTTTCCGGCCATTTTCCTCGTGGGCGGATTTTCCAAAATCGGAAAATCACATTTCAAACTATTTCGTATTCTGTTCTTACAAAACCGAGTTTCAAGCCAATCGGATGAAAAAATAGTTTTTTCATGCAGAAATTTTCCGGGAATTTTCCGACCGTTGGGTAATATTTTGCAACATCAGAAAATCACATTTAAAACTATTTCGTATTCTGTCCTTACAAACCGATTTGGATGCCAATCGGATGATAAATAGTTTTTTGCATGCAGAATTTTCCGGCAATTTTCCTCGTGGGCGAATTTTCCGAAATCGGGAAAACACGTGTCGAATCATATCGCGTACTATGCTTACAAACCAAGTTTCAAATCAATCGGAAGAAAAATAAAATTTTCCCATACAAACTTTTCCGACGCTTTTCCGACTTCTCCGGAATTTTCAAAATTTTTTTTCTTAGTGCGCGCCTGCAAAACTAAACGAAGGTCTATGCCAAGTCTCAAACCTGTAGGATATGCCGTTTAGGCTGGGCTTTGATAATATGTCACAATATCAGTCGGGCGTACACATTTAGTATATTTAAGGTAGTCATTGGCAATATGTATCGATTTGCCGAAGATATGATAAAGATCGGATTTGCTGTTGTCAAGTTATGAAAAAAAAGTTTAAAAAAGACCCCTCCCACGCACACGCAAACAACACCGCATTGCATGCATCAAAGAGAGAGAGAGAAGAGAAACACATGAGCACAGTGGCAGCGATGTATTCAGCATAAACACCGGATACAGAGTATGTTATAGTCGGGCTTGACCGACTTTCTCACTTGTTTTTTGTCAGTTTTAGCCCTGAAGTTCGATAAGTTCACGCGTATGCGTGTAAGGCAGTTTCAATTGCGCTACCTTGTACACAGAGAAAAAAAATGCAAAAGCTACACGAAAATGTAGGATTTCTACACGTTTCGACCGGCATTTTCAACCCATTGCTTTTGTGTAGCTTTTCTGCACGCAGCATGTTGAATTTAAAAGCCACACGCGCGTGCAAAAACCTACACTGGCGTATAGAACTTAGAAAGCCACACGTGCGCAGAAACCACACGCGCCGTGTAGATTCAAAGCCCACTCGCGTTCAAAAAGCTACACAAAAGTAGTGTGTCCAATAATTTCACGGGAACTTTCAATCTTCTTTATAATACCCGATCATGACTTTAAAATTTTTTTACTACTTTTTTTCTCATTACTTCAAACCAGCGCAACAACTTCTTTCTTTTTTTTACTTATTCTGGTAGATTTGAAATCCCGGCCCGACTGCAACACGATTGGGATGATGTTTTAACGTCTCCGCCACGTAACGCGTGTAAGGCAAGGCCTCTAAGACACTACTTGTATTGAATCTGCTAAAGGCACAGTCCAATATTTGCTTGCTTGTAATTCTCAAGTTCTAATTCACGCAATCCTTTTATATACAGGCAAAGAAATTTGCGCACGATTCGGTAGATTTTCAACACGCAGCGTTTAGATTTTGTAAAGCTACACGTACATTTAGAAATCCCACACGTCACGTGTGACAACCAGCTTGCTAAACGAAAAATATAAGAATTCAGTACTGATGTGAAGCTACATTTTTCGTGTAGAGTTTCCAACAAGCAGAAAAATTTAAGATTATTGGGAAAGAGCTGATTTTCTAATGTCGTGTAGACTTTGCCTTTGCACACGCAGCATTTAACTTTTCTACATTTGCATTTAGATTTTTAATTTCTACACGTCGCGTGTGGCTTTCTGAATTCTACACGCAGCGTGTGCAATTTAACAGGGCGAAATACGTTGCGTTTAGGTTTGACGTTTCTAAACGCGTCGTGTAGCCAATTTTATTTTCTCTGTGTACTAAAAAACACTTAATCCTTTAGCAGCCAATTTGAGGTATCATGATACAGGAGCATGTACCAAAGAAATAGTACGGTACTTTAAAATGATGCTGCTCCCCTTCAACAGCAGAAACTAGTCAATGAATAAGTTTATTCTGATACCTGCTCAAGGATAAACGGTTTAAACGGTTTGGTTATGATGCGTTCGGACTAAACCGGGTTGTCGACTTTATCTAGTCTGGAAATCAACAGGACTGAACACTTTAAAAATGACGATACTTGCAGATATGTGAAAAATCGGTTTGCCCTTTGTCTGTGTCCGTAAACGAGCGCTTTCGCGTGATCACATTGAATAGAGGTACCGAAACAACCTTTAAATATGCTCTCTGTCTCTTTTTGATTGTGAGAGGAGAAAAACACATTCTTTGTGTTTTTTTTTTTTTTTTTGTTTTTTTGCCCTTTTGGCAATAATCACGCAAAAGATCTTCTTCGTATGTATGGATCGGTGTGTAAGCTTACAGCCGAGGCTCGGCTAAACAATATGAATGCATGCGACAAACTATCGCTCTATTGTGCTCTCTCGTCCTGACCTAAACTCTATCCTGCTCTCTTGAACCTGCACCTTTTCACTAACATTTTAACAGTTCAGTCTTTGAGAAGCAAGCGTGACCGATTAACTCTTAGCTGTATGGGTTGCTCTCATACACGTGAGGAAGTTTTTTTTTTTTTTCGTGACGTGTGCCAAAAAAATTGCGATTTGAAGAAACAGAAAACGGGACTGGCTTTAGCAACTCTTCTTCTCAAGTACTAAAGGCTTTTCCTTTATACATCCTGAATAGCAAATGTTTCCCTTTAAGTTAATATAGGTAAACACACTGCAAGGGTATAAGAACCTAAATTGAAACACTTACAAAAAGAGTCACCCTCCTGGCCGCCCGTTTCATCTAGCTCCAATAGCGCAGTATGCGTCAAGGCAGTCAAATGGGGCGCAGAGCTAGCTAGCAAAGAGCTAAACACTTGGCTCAGCTCAGCTTCAGGGCTGAATAGTCTGCCCAGTCCCAGCTATAAATGAAATAATTTAATACTTTTCCTCTTAGTTTTAAACATTTCTCATTTTACCTCTTGGAGTACTCCACTCAGTTGAGCATGTGACAAAACACTAAACTTGGGCAAAGTAAGAGCCACCTTTCTTTCACTCATTTGCTTACGCAAATACATCAAATCATAGTTCTCCAATAGACTCTCCAGTTGCCTTAAACCCTCCACCCGATTGGGGTAGATGATGAGCATCTTAAGCTCGGCCACCGCAAAAGGCACCTCAATTAGTTGCGCCTCCAAAGCAGGAATCTCTGCATATTTGTAACGATGTTGCCCGAACATGGCCTCCACCAATTTGTGTGTATGTTGGTCGCTAAAGAAATTAATGTTTTGTGTGTCGGTGGGATCGAAAGCCTGCTTCCAGGGAGCCTGAAATGTCAAGGCCGAAACATGCAGAAAAGGTGTATCCGCAGAGGAGATATCTCGCTCGGCCACCACTTCACCCAAACTGTAGTTACTGTTGACAAGGAAATCCATATTGATCTGCTGGGCCAGGCCATGAAGCGTGTCATAGTCCAGGCGATGAGTTTGTATGCCCATTTGCCTGGCCATGACCTCAAAGTCATCGCAATAGTTGAAAGTGTAACGTTGTTTGGTATAGAAATCACTAAGCAGACGCAAACGACAGCCCAGGGCTGAAGATTGTTTCAACTGGGACACCAGCTCCTGGTAGTGATTTACAGCCAGTTGAGGTGTGGCCGCATATTGCAGATCCAAGCCCTGGCGTAACTCCCGCTCGGTCAACGAGTTCCGTTTAGCTCCTGCATAGAGCAGAAGTAAAGCTGATTGGATGAGTAAGGGTGATACGGCCACATTGGATTGGGACTGCTGGAGGGCCAGTCGAGTGGCCAGACGTATACCAAAGCGTTCATTGAGAAGCGCTAGCTGCGGCTGGACTGCCCTGCACTTGAGCACTGAACGTGTGTAGAGCCACAGTTAGTGCCAGAAGTGGTCTCCAGTTGTGGTGGGTCATGATGCGATGGGGGATTTCCAAGCTTTTGTGGAAGTTGCCGATTCTCGGGCTGGGAAACAACTAAACAAGATTTAATATATAGCTCATTCATGGAAATTCTACACGCACGACGACGACAACAAACAACGACGACGACTTTGAGCCGGTTTTGGGGTACAAAACAAAAGTTCAAGTATGAAATTCTTTCAGTGATAAAGCCACTGAGAGAAATAGAGGGACAGCGATAAGATGCGACCTTGGTGCATAGAGAAAAAAACGAGGGAGGGAGGAAGAGAGACAGAGACTTGTTGACTTGTTTATAAATTTTATGATTGAAAAGGGGAATATGCGTTTGCTGATGCTCTCTAAGCTTTTGTTGATGTCACTTTTGGTTATTCCGTCATTTGAGTCAATTGTAGTCTTAGGCACACTATTTAATGGTAATTTTGAGTATTACTTTATTTCTTGAGTTTTGGGAGTGAAAAAGTAACTGTAAAATCTCTAAATCAAAGGCCCTGCCAGATTTGTAATAAAGAGCTGATTTCCAGTTTTTACTCAGCGGCTCAGATAATCATGGACCCAGCCATTTCGGTTGTTATATAACTTAAAAACAGAAAAGAAAGTTGGTAGCAGCTAAAAGCAGCGCTGCTAAGCAATAGAGTCTGTAGCTGTACATAACTTGACCAATTGATGGCGCCACTACTTAACAATCGAAACTGACCAAAAGATCCTTTGATGCGCATACTGTGACAAATTGATACCGACCACTATTCTATAACCATTATGGCGGTCCCAGTTCATCCTACTCCAATCACAGTCCCAGTTCATCCATGATTGGAGAATCACTGATCCAGTTCCTCTGTCTGGTTCGCACATCACTAACAACTATCGATGCTCGATGCTCCCGCCTTTTATCTACATCTCTAACTCACACACACACATACTCTTATCTCTCAGCCATTGTGTTACATTCATTCTTACCGGCAGCACCTCGTCTAATAAATCGAACTAAAGCCTGTTATTCTTTGGCAAATCGATAAATAATGCTAATTACTAACTATCTCTCCCTTGGATGTGTCTGGAATGACATTTGCCCTTCAAAACGGTCCCCTATTTTTATACCCGTTACTCGTAGAGTAAAAAGGGTATACTAAAGTCATGCAAATGTATGTAACAGGCAGAAGGAATCATTTCCGACCATATAAAGTATATATATTCTTGATCAGCATCAACAGCCGAGTCGATATAGCCATGTCCGTCTGTCCGTCCGTCTGTCTGTCCGTCTGTCCGTCCGTATGAACAAACATATCTCAGAGATGGTAAGAGATAGAGGTTTGACATGTATGGGACAAATGCTTCTTATACTTGCAGGCAGATCAAGTTTATTTTCAATTTTCGCCACGCCCCCTCCCGCCCCCGCAATTTGGAAAAAACGTCATATCTCCCACAGTTTTGTAGATAGTTGATGTGTAACTTCTAGAGATAGTTAGTCATTAGTAATATGTATCTATTTGCCGAAGGAATGATAAAGATCGGATGAGCGGTTCTCAACTTATAATCAAATAAGTGAATTACCCCCCGCCACCCCCTCCCACCCACTCACAACCAACGCACAATCTTAGAGAGAGAGAGAAAAGAGGGGGAGGGAATGAAACCGAGATGAGAGCAGCAGCGCAGCATTTATCTCTTACTCTAGGTACAGAGTATAAATATAGTCGGGCTTGACCGACTTTCTCACTTGTTTTTCCTAGTTTGACCAAAATTTACAATCTGCGTGTTCTGAGAATGAAAATTATTTTAAAGTTCGATTATAATTACAAAATGATTTGTAAGCAATAGAAAGATAAACGAGAAAAACGCTATTATAGTGTGTGTGTGTGTGCTCGTGGGGCTGCCTAATGCACAGGAAATCTTTAGTCGTCAACAACAAAATGTTCGCTGAAGACTACGCAAACATATTTGTTGTTGCCTTCGATTTTGCAAGAGGCATACGTAGGAGATAGGGAGAAGAGAGAAATCATATGAAGTTGTTGTTGCAATATTCTTTGGGCACCCCAGATTAAAATTTTAATCAAAATTAAGAATCAGAGAAAGACTTAAGTCAAAAAGTCTCATCATTATCAGGGGAACTCTAATAATCTTTGCTGATATTTGTTTAAGATTTCATTGTAAGCTCAACATTGATAGTTCCTAAGCAAATAGAAGCTTACACATTTGATATACTTGGATTTGAACAGTCGTTCTGAAATCGCTAGACTTTCGTCATTCAATCTAATCACAAAGCAATTTTTTGTTACTTTTAGATTAGGATTAAACACATTGAGTTCGAAATGGAAGCACTAGGCTGCCTTCACACTGATATCATGTACTACTGATACATGCGACATGATAATCTAGTAGGTCTGGATTTTATTATGATTCTACTATGAATTTGACAATATTTTCAAGATTATCATGTCTCATGTATCAAGTACTCATATCAATTTGAAGCCAGACTTAGTTCAATCTCTTCAAAATCAAGGAAAACACTTTCAGTTCTGTTTCTATGTCAAGAAACACCAAGAGCAGATTCAAAATATTTGTATTCGTTTTGTTTTGCGGGGGGAGCTTTAAAACAGCGATGGCCCTTGTCTCCACCCTGCTGAAACCAAAGGAAGAAAGGCGTCATTCGCTCGAGAGTTCGAAGCGATTAGGTCGAAGCAAATTCACGACGCTTTATTTTCGCACACTAATAAACTCTCCTTTTTTGCTTTTGCATCTCTTTAAAAGCAATAAAGACTAGGACTCGGCTTTTTTGGCGTTCGATTCCATTTTGCAGAAGTACTGCTAGGTATACCTTCTCAATAGAGAGATGTCCTGAACTCTTTCTAAGGGACTAAGGGTCTGTCTTTTAAATGATGGAAAGATGGAAAACCCCTGTTCAGGAAAAAGGTTGCTTTCCACTTAAAATAGGAAAATTTTTTGCAAAATTGTTGAACAAATATTTGAAATATTCTAAATTGGATAATATTTGCTTTATAACAGAGTTTCCCAGCCATAGCCCCTAGGCGCCAAAAGTACTCACCAATTCACACCGAATTCTTGCCGAAGTCAAGCAAGACAGAGACACAGCCACATTTTCGCTCTCTTCTTGCGGAACCGTGCTTTATACATGAGTCGGCTAGCCATAGTTACCAGGGCCCGAAGTCACCGAACACTTGATCGTCTGAATCGGTGAACCCTGAAATGCAAATACAACGGATTAAGTCTAGAGAGAGCTCTTTTGTTCACCCACACAAGCACACTTTTCAGTCCTTTTCTTTAGGTTTGAGGCAGAAAGAGTAAAGAGTTGATCCTTCTCTATTTTTATGCTCAACCACGAGTAGGTGAAGCTAATATCGTGTGCAATAGCTCAATGCGCTAACGCGCCATTCCATATCTTGTTCAATAAGTGCAGAAGGGTACCCGGTTCAATTCCCCGTCAAACCCGGCAGATTGTTCTCTGTTTCTCAAATAGCGTTGCACCTCCCCCGTCCCTATTCTCAAATATTCTGTTTCGTTGTTGACAACGATTTGCTTTTGAAAATTCTTACTTTGAGTACGAATCGTTCTTAATTTGAAATTAACGTTAAAAATTAAAAATATTGCAAACGTGCAAACTATCTTTCTCTTGTCTGTGGTTCCTGATGTACAAACAAGCTCTTACACTAGCAGAAAACTAGAACGAATAATTTAAGTATGAACGCTCTTGAAAAAAAAATTTATTCGTTTTTGAATTTTCAAGAATTTTGCTCTTATAAGCAAGCTAAATTCTTACTCAAGTTGGTTGTTGGTATAAGGCAAGGGGAGTGAGGGAAAGCAAACTTTGGGAGAATAGCGTTGAATGAAGAATGTCGGCATCAAAAGTTCACTCTTAGATCAAGAATTTTATCCTTGGATCAAGAATTTTCACTCTCACCGTACTTTTGAGTACGAATGCTCTTGATTCAAGAGTAAAATTCTCTATATTTTCTTAGAGTGTACTTGAAGTATGAATCGCTCTTAGTCTTGATCATGCTTATTATGAGCTCTAAAAGTTCGTAACAGAAAGTCCATAATCGAGCTTAACATTTCCAAAACGTGCCTGACATCAAGAACTTAGGAATTTTTTAAAACTCTCTTAAATCAAGAAATTCCGTACTTAAATCAAGAATTTTCTGGCTTATTGAAGTTTTGAAACTGAAAATTCTTGATTCAATTACGAAAATCCATAATTTTTCTCTCAGTATAGCCTTTATCTAAAATCAAGCAATGTTGAGTTGATATAGAATATGTTGATATATCTGTCCGTCCGTTTCTATGCTATCTCCTCCGCCAGCTATCATAACCAATCTTTGCACAAAATCTTTTGCTTTAAATACGCTGCACATTTGTCGGAACCGGCCGGATCGGATGATTATAGCATATAGCTGCCATAGGAACGATCGGTCAAAAACTCGTTTTAGTAAGAAAAATTTTTTGTTTTCCGTGCGAACGTCGTATTTATAAGTTTTTTATGCTTTCACATAACTTTACCAAGTTTTATGAAAATCGGACGGCTATCTATATATATAAATCTGTACGCCCGACTGACCTTATAAAAACCCCACAACAAAACTGCTTATGCTACAGATCTAAGATTTGGCATAGAGGTCTATGTTTAGTTATGCAGGTGCGCACTAAGGAAGAAAATTTGAAAAACTTCACCGCGAAATACGTGAAAACGCCAAACAAAATTTGTATGGAACACACAGGAGCGCGGGAGAGAGTGAACATGAGAGGTAAATATGCCATGGCTCTCTAAGACAGATGACAGCTGCTGCATGTGTTAGAGTGGTGGAGGTACGTTTTCAGCATCCACTTGACTAGCAGGGACTAACATTCAATTCCGGAATTTTCGAGTGCCTGGAAAATTTGGTTGTGTCCTTTAGGACGGTATGGACGGGACACAACACAATTTTTTAAAATCTTGGACGCGGACAAAGTCGCTGCGGGTTCAGCTAGTTTAGTATAGTTGCCATACAAAAAATAGGTTTGAAAAGAAGTCTTAGTAAGCAAAAATTTTTTGTTTTCAATGCTATCGCTCCCAAAATTGTAACTGATAAATATTATATGCTACCACACTATTCTGCCAAGTTTGATCCTAATCGGATGACTATAGCATATAGCTGCCATAGGAAGGATCGGTCGAAAAATGAGTTCTAGTAAGAAAAACTTTTTGGTTTTAATCGGTGGCGTCTTTATACTTTTCAGTTATGAATATTAGCTGTTTCAACACAATTTTGGAGAGTTCGATCAAAATCGGATGAATATATTATAAAGCTGCCATATAAGCTGGCAGGCATATATCATGCTCCAAGGGTATATAAACTTCGGTCGAGCCATCACTCTCGGACAGATCACTGTGCTCTTTCATTAGTAATTAAAATTTCACTTTAAACTTGTCAGAGTATTTAGACTTCGCCTATAGCCTCCCACCATTCAATGGATTTACTAAATTACTCATCTTCTTGTTCCAACGTCATTCCCATTCTTTCCACTTCATACTGACTGGGCTTTCCCATTCTCACCCGTTTGGAATTGCGCACGAGGAAGCCATTATTTTATATTTTCTACTTTTATTTGATCAAAAAAAAAAAAAAAACCGAACAAAACAAAAATGATTTAGAAATTCCGTTTTATTTATTGTCGATATGTCCGGGGCATCATGCAGTCGGGCGATAAAGTCGGGGCATTAGCATTAACAACAATTCCAGCAATTGGCGTCAGAAGCCTGCCTGCCTGCCTGCCTGCCCCTGAGGTGGCTCTCAAACGGGTTTGCCAACTTACAAATGTGGGCAAAAACCAAATGCGGCTGGAAAAGGCACCGCCGAATGCGAGTAGCTGCATAATCAGCGCAAGCAAAGGTTATCGTAGGTGAAATAAAATATTGGTGTAAAGTCTGAGTATTTTTTTTTTATTTTACTTTAATTATAAGTTAGGATGGGGGAGGGGGAGTGGGGGGAATGAGCAAATTACGTCGCCTGGGTGGGCTGCACCACATGGCCAATGAAGAGCACCGCGGTGGGAGTTCGTATGGCAAAGATGAAGGGATGATCGGCAGTGAACTCGCGCGACTTAATGGGCAGGGAGAGAGGCACAAATTTGGCATCTGGAATATATCAAAATGAAGATCAGTTAAAGAGAACCACTTCGAGGGGGAGGTAAACTTACATGAAGCAGCCGCTGCCTCGGAACCCGCCTCATTCACATCAATGAAGGCCTTCTGCAGGATTCTCGACACCTGCACGGGCTTGTCCAGCATGGCGGTCACACCCGAGTTACTGGTAAACATCTCCCTTACGTTCAACTGCTGCAACGGTTGCACCATATCCTGCTCGAATTCGATGCGGAATTTGGGTATTCTAACGGTCACCGTCTCACGACGCAAACGCGCGGCTATGAAATTCAAATCATTCTCCTGCCGTGCCAGTCTACGCTCCAGTTGGGCCAAACCCTGAGCCTGATTGGGTAAGATTAGAAGCATGGACACCTGATTGCCAGCATAGGGCATTTCCAAGGCAGTGGCATCCAGTTCCGGTAGCTCGGCGTAGTCAAACACATCATCGTTGAACATCATGTGTACATTGACGGTGCCGCCATTGCCCAGACGGAACTTGGCCGGCATGGTGTCCATGGCGGAGAACTCATTGGCCCAATGGGCCTTGAAGTAAATGGCATTCACAATAATGGCCTGGGTCTGATCATCTATATCGCCGGCGCTGATCAAGTTATTAATAATGCCGCCCGTATGATCCGAGGCCCAGGAATTGATAGTGCCGGCCGTCGTCCTGGGACGTGACATGTCCGCCTTCTCCACTTCGGCACTGAAGTAATGTTTGGCATATCTAGGAAAATCATCATTTGGTTTACCCAGGGCGGGATTATAGTACACCTTGTTAGCCACAATCAATTTGGCATGCTCCAGCCTTGGCTGCAGTTTCAGGAAGTTCTGAAAGTCGGCCGACTGTTGGTGTGATTTGGGTCCAAAGTAACCAGCTTTCTGTAACTCTATTTCGGTCTGACCATGGGAAGCACCATAGATCATGCACAGCATGGCATGCACAGATCCGGGCGAGTAGACCACATTCTGTTGTTGAGCGGGAATGGCAATTTTTTGGAATAGATCCGAACTGAAGCGATCCTTATAGTTGACCGTGGGTTGAGGACGTGGCGGACTGCTGGAGACGGTGGTGGCATCGGCAGGATTGTTGTTACCCTGCCACTGTTGATCCGTTTGCGGACGCTGCACATCATTGGCAGTTTGAGTGCCGAATTGTCTGTTAGCAGGACGAGACTGAGGCTGAGGCTGGAGCTGACTCTGGGGCTGAGCTGCAGCCGCCCTGACTGTGGGTCGGCGTACGGGGTCTTCGAAATTGGAACGCGAGTTCACTTCTGGTTTATTATATCCGTCCAGCACAAAGACTCTGTCGTAGGCTTGTGTCATTAGGCATCCCCATAAAAGTAGAAGAATCGCTGTAATTAAAAATGGCGGATCCATTGATTAACCGGAGTTGGCATCGCTGAGTTTATTTTTTCATCTCTTACAATATTTGCACTCCATTTTGTTTCTGCGATCGCCCGTTGTGGAGATCAGCTCGTGTGCAGCTTTAGTACAAAACTGATCAGTGCAAAAAGCATCGGGCTTAACCAAAGGCGAACTTGAACCGAGTCGCGTCGCTAGCGTCGACAGCGGCGGATGAGCGCCTGATATGGTCGAGATAACCGGTCTAGTACTGTGTGAAGTTCTACGGAGAATGTGAATGTGGTGCTGCTCAGTGGGTGCGCCGTGGCGAAAAAACACACAAAACCAGTTCAGAGAGCGCAATTTTCGTGTTTTAAGCTCTCAGTTTGTTTACAGCATTGAAGGCATTTGAGCTTGGAAAAACCCCGGCATTGTTGTTGTTGTTGTTGTTGATTCTAATTACATAAAGAAAAGTATAAGTATGTATGTGCTCTGTAGTTGCATACGTGAGGAGTCGAGTCGAGTCGAAACGAAGCGCAACTCATTGCCATTTCTCTGGTTTTTCCGTCCTGTGTGTGTGTGTGAGTGTGGGAGTGCCTGCCCCATGATCCATTAGAGGGTTACCTTAACACGGTTTGTACTTGAATGATTCACTTTAGCCTTAATTGACAGGGTGGTTTTATCAGTACACAATTCAAACTAATTCCTGGTCGGAGGGTTTTTTTTTAAGCTTATCAATGAAATGGAACATCTCATATATTCCATGAATTATCAAATTTCAATGATTTCTAATAAACTCAAAATAAAACAAGTAAGAGCGTTGCAGTCGAGTGGCATGACTCCGAAATACCTTGTACACACACCCACATGTGAAATAAGCACAGCGCTTTCCCCCCTCCACACTGACTCTGAAATAAGCACAGCGCTTTCCCCGTCCGTCCTTCTCACGGAAGCAAAATTGTTTCGAGCTTAATAACTTTGAAGTCCAAGAGATTTTTTAGTTCGAAATATCTTACAGAACAAGTAATTTCAAAATCATGCTTTAAAAAATTTGACATACCGAAAGGGGGGACTCGTAAATAAGCAAAATTGCCGTATTTACGCCACTGAAAATCCTCAGGAGATTCAAGAAGTGCCTCTTCATGACGAAAAAGTCACAGTTTGGTGCGGCGTTAGTGCGAAAACGGTCATTGGACCGTTTTTCTTCCAAATGAAAATGGCCATGCTGTTACCATCAACCAGGAGCGTTATCGCGACATGATGACCAATTTTGTGATGCCAATTATTCGTCGAAAGCGTATGAGGCAGTTCTGGTTTCAACAAGACGGCGCTCCACCGCACACAAGTCGCATAACAATCGATTTTCTGAAGAAATTGTTTCCGGGCCGTTTGATGTCGAAAAGTGGTGATTTGGACTGGCCACCGCGTTCGCCCGATTTGACGCCGCCTGACTTCTTCTTGTGGGATATTTGAAGTCAAAGGTTTACGTTAACAAGCCAAGGACCGTAGAAGAGCTCAAGGACAACATTCGTGAAGAAATAGCCGCTATTCCGGCCGAAATGTTGGCGAAATCGATGGAAAATGCTGCAAAAAAGGGCACAATACGCCATCAACGCCAGAGGCGGCCATTTGAGAGATATCATATTCAAAAATTGATGTAAAACAAATCTACTTGGAACAAATTAAATGATTAAGATTGCCAACCGCCAAATTTTTTATTTTTTTCTTTGATTTTTTAAAAAAACATGGGTCCGTCGAATATGGGCAACCCTGTATAATGTCCATCAAGTCGTGACTCTGTGAATGGCCTCCCATACCTAGGCATAGCTCTTCCCGTTCGGCAGCGAATCTCGTACAAACAAAGAATATATGTTCTGCGTCTATATAGTCCGGCTCTGTCACGTGCTTAAACCAATAGAGATAGAACCTGAAGCATCCATGTCCATTTAGTAGCTGTGTTAGGTAAAAGCCGATTTGTCCGTTCTGTCTATCCACCCACGGCCTTTTGTCCGCAATTATCTGCCTTGTCCAGCTGCCGTTGGTGGTAGTGCTCCTCCTCGCCTCCCAACATCGTTTCCCTTCGCTTATCATGGCTAACAGATGAGCGGGACCAATCCCTGTTGTCCGAAAAATCCAGCTAACTCGGAGAGCACACCTCCTGTACGCCATTTTTTCATCCTCTTCCTATGACTTGGTATCGAGTCATTTGATGATTTTTGTCTTCAAAATAAGCGGTCACACTAAACAAAATTTAAATAAAAACTATATAATCTACAAGACCTAGAAAGAGTTGAAGTTTTCCTTATTGGTGCATTTTTATCTGACGACTCAATCGATGCATTCGCCACAAAGCATGCATCAATTCGACAATCAAAGGGAACTGACCTTCGATCATTCGGAGAAAGCGACCATTGTTGAAAAATAGCCGCATATTGGTTCACCAGTTGACTGATTTGTAGGGTTGTCGAAAATATATCAAAATATCAATATATCGATAATATTTTTTAAAACTGATATATTTATATCGTGATATTTTTTGTCCAAATATCGAATATCGATATTTTTTGGAATATTTTATGATATTTGTGCGTTGGTCACTCTATGATCAGGGTAGCGGGCGCAAACGCATTTAAGAGACGCAAAGAAAAAATGGATTCAAATTTGATACAAGCAAATTACAGCGACATAAAAAAAGGAACAGCCAAGTGTAATTTGTGTGGAAAATTAATAAAAACAAGCGTTAGAACGAACATATGACCCCGTGAGTTGACTTCATGGAAGCCAATTTTCGATTACGATTTTAAAATAGACCTTCAGCGTAGTATACACTTCCACCAATTAATTACCAAACAAAAACTCCATATAAAAAAAACTCACAAAAATTTTGTGCCAAAGCCCATTGGCAGTCTCTTTGGTGGCAGTCCACACTTCAACAAAAGCCTCAATTAAATACCGATATAATACTAGATCCGTATTTTCTGTACTTTTATAGATAGCTCCCTGAATAATTAAATTTAATTATTTCAACAGGTATCGCACATTGTCGATACACAAATATGCGTCGTCGGGTGAAATTTGAATAATTTTCCCATCAATGATTGAGCGCAATTTTCAAAAAAAGCCGCAAAACACCGAGAGACTTTAATCAAATTTAAACTGGGTAATAATGATGAATTTAATCCTTACTAAATTATCATATCCTCATTCGCCCCATTGGTTGGCTAGACAGGCCCCCTGAATGAGGTTGGGAGTGTAGATTGCTTACAGTTTTATTTATTAATTGTGAAACATATAATTTAAATTTAATCAAAAACTATGCTCTAGGCAATGCGACCATATTACATGCATACATCTTACTATTTGGTTACACTGTCCCAAAAAAAAGAATTGTCACTATTGGTATTTTTGTTTGGCAAGTCTTTATTGGAAGTGTATACTACGCTTTCAATGCAAGAGTCGCAAAATAGTCGGCTAAAGTTATACTAAAGGTTGCCACAAACATGATGGGGAAGTAATCCCTTAATCTTTTGCAATTCGCTAAGGCGGCCATGCCGGGACTATCCAAACCAGTTCTAATGTATCTTACTACTCCTGGTAGCTCAGTGCCCTCGGGGCGACTTGCTTCTGCTATGATATGGGTCATTTGCGACTCCCGTAGCCGTTTAACGGACTTTAAATTCAAATATTGAATTAAGAGTATTTAATATATATAATACAAACAAGACTCAAATCTCAGGAAAAATTTTGTTTTGTTTGCTCAATTTGACGATCGGACCACCGATTTTCGATTAGATTAAGGTCAGGAAGACTGAACAGGGCCACTCCAAAACGTTCAACAAAGTTTGCTTTACTTAACCCTTCTGTGCTTTCTTCCTTTTGTATACGAGTGGTTTTTTTGAGCTAGCAATACTCTCTCCAGATACATGCTGATCCATGATGGTTTTTACCCAATGTATTGAACCTACTCCATACTCCCTCCATGCTTAATTTTTTTTTTGCGTACTGGGGTTTGTATTCTGTGTTGCTTGGACGTCTAACGTATGAGCGAGATCCCTTTCCGCCAAACATAACCACCATTAACTCATCTGACCATAGAATATTCCTCAATTGTTGGGATGTCCAATTTGCATGATCTCTGGCAAACTTCAAGCGCTTAGTAATGTGTGTCGCGTTTAAAAGTGTTACCTTTCTTGGACTGCAGGCGTTTAGGTTATGTTGCCTAAGATATGTGCGAACTGTTTGGTGCGTCGCAGGGCTTGAAGGAATCCTTCTTGCTCTGATGAATCACTCTTTGACATGAAGAGGGGTTTTCGTCCGGCGCTTTTAATATTTTCTTCATATTTTAAGGCGTTTTTTATCATTTTATTAGAGCATCCTACCAATTGACCAATTTTGTCCAATTTTCCGTCCAATATCGCGCTTCTCCGCCTGCAGTGCTTTCACCTCCATTTGTAATGATGACTAATAACTCATATGATAGAAACAATGAAATCTTAGTCAAAACTAATAAGCACGTGCTTTCTACAAAGGCAACCCCGCGAATTATACGTGATTCAACAAGAAAATGGGCTAATGGTGTTATTTTTTTTCGGTATTTTTTGGAACCATTTTCCTTAAATCCCAATCTCTATAAATAATAAAGAGAGTTTCCTGATTCACTGATTCCTGACTGATTGGCAATCATCGCCCAGCCTAAACGGTAAGAGATAGAAAGCTGAAATTTGAACAGGAGTTTCTGTTAGTGGTTTTGGAAATTTCCTCCCGGAAAAGTCGGAAAAGCGTCGGAAAAGTATGTATGGGAAAAATGTTATTTTTCATCCGATTGACTTGAAATTTGGTTTTAAGCATAGTACGCGAAATAATTCGACATTCGTTTGATTTTTGGAAAATCCGCCCACGAGGAAAATGGCCGGAAAATTCAGCATGCAAAAAATTATTTTTCATCCGATTGGCTTCAAACTCGGTTTGTAAGGGTAAAATACGAAACAGTTTGAAATGTGATTTTCGAATTGAACTTCGGAAAAGCTGAATAACTATTTTCCATCCGATTGATTTGAAACTCGGTTTGTAAGGTCAAAATGATAATTCAGTTGTGTTTTCATTTTCCGATGTTGAAAATAACGCCGGGATGTCCACTGGGCAGTGATGGGATGGTAGATGGGATGATGGCGGGAAATGGTAGGAGGGATGTGGGTGGGATGTGCGTCTAATGTGGGCGGATGGGGGAAGTGAGTGGGCTTGGGAAGTGTGGATGGGTGGGAAATTGTGTGTATAGTGGGGTGGGATGTGGATGGTAAGTGTGGGTGGGGAGGGAAGTGGGAGGGATGTTGTTTGGGATCTAGACGGGATGTGGGTGGGATGTGGAAGGGATATGAGCGGGATGTGGAAGGGATGTGGGCGGGAAGTGGGTGGGAAGTGCATGGGCTGTGGGTGGTAAGTGGGTGGGACGTGGATGGTAAGTGGGTGGAATGTGTGTGGTAAGTGGACGGGAAGTGGGTGGGATGTTGGCTGATACGGGCTCTATTTTTTTTAAAGGCGCAGCGAAGCGCGACGGGTTATACGCTAGTAAATGTATAGATAGAAATTTGAAGAACGGTAACACTCTTTTTATTTATGGGGAATACTAAACTATATAAAACAATCAAAATTTAAAAAATCGCAACATTAAAGGGTTTTAGCTATTATTTCTTTCGCAACTGTAGCTTGATTTCTTTCCCCACTATCAATGCATTCTATATCATGAAGCGCTAGGTATATTTTACGCTTAATCAGGGCTTCTTGTACACTTTCTCTTGGCAGTCTGCACACAAGTGAATAATTTGTTTGTTAAGTGCTGCCCAATGCCAGTGGCGTTTTTATTTGGAAATTATTTATATGCTTATCTAAGAACTGTTTACCTACAAAACTGTAAGACATATGTGTGTTTTTTTGTGCAATTTTCAAACAAGTCAGGGGGTAAACCGAAACTGTCTGCAGATATGAGTAGTTTACATACCAAATTTGTCAACTCTAGCTCTTAACTTGTCTGGGTTATGTGTCCTAATCTTACTATAGACTTTAAGGGGTCGCTGATTGTGCTAATGTTTGCCACAAAAAGTATAATCCACTCTCGTTGCTAGCTTAAACAAAAAAAAAAACCAGTTGAATCTTTTATTTATTAATAGAATTTCTCTCTCATTTGTTGAGACTAAAATTTTCCCTCACGACATTTTCCATGTTTGGTTTCTAATTAAATATTCTAAAAAAATCTAAAAAATCAGATAAAAAACAAAGCCCCTGTGGAAGCAGACCTCACACACACACACACACGCTCTCTGCCTGCATTCCACCCGCTTAATTATGTAAAACTTGAGCAACAAAATGCATTTCATATCAGCACTTCACTCTACACTCCACACTCGACTGACCCAATTGCACGGCCAAATGTGTAAACATAATTTACTCAATTAGAGTCCGATGCCACGCCTTCTGCGCTCAGTTTGAATTGGGGCACAAGTCGTTGAGTACATCGCTGATACGAGCAAGAGCGAGCAATTGAAAATGCAATCAATAAATTGTGCCCAGAGTCAGAGCAGGTGCAAACTGTTTTAGCTGATAAGTGAGCATAAAATTTGAAAAAAACTAGAGTTAAAATTCACATTCATTTTCCGCCCACAAGTTTATGTTTCAATTTGCTTTACTTGTTGCTGGCGAGAAAACCACAAAGCAATTTGTTTGGCCACAGTCAGTCGCCAGCGACACATTTAATTAATTTCCATGTTAAGAGTCAGCCGTGCATTAAATGGAGACACAAGGACAGACATAAAGCTGCCTGATGGATTTGTATGGAAGGCGCTGCTCGGTCAACTTACAAACAAATCGCATTAAATTGCACTTTTTGCATACGATTAACGTAAATAAATCAAAAACCATTATTGCAATCACAATATTTACAAGTGCAATTGCGGCAATTTGCATGTATTGTGGCTGTGGGAAGGCGTGTGTGACAGCAACAGGTCGAAGCAGTGGAAGGTTGCGTGTGCATGTTGTTGGCAACATGTTGCTAACGAGCTCATCTGTCAACTTTGTAACTGGCCAAGTCTCTTCTCTTTCTCGCTCTCTGCATCCGGCATCAATTAAAGCGACATAAAAAAAAAAGTTCTAAGGAAAACTATAATTTTCAGGCAACTTAATCATAGTCGGCATAGCTAGGGCCCATAAATCCGGCTTCAGCACACAGGCAGGCAGCTTATGCATTTAGCAGCGTTTATAGAAAATTGCCAGCCCCCAAAAGTGGACAGCCTCAAAGAAGGGAGTAGAGCGAGGTAATCGCAGTTTAAATTTGTTCTTCGTGATGCAATCATTCGGAATGGCCATGACCAGGAACAGGCTCTGGCCTGTCTCAACGTTCCGTTTCGTACGTTAGGCGCCATAATGGGTTAAGCTCTTAACACACCCACACACACTCTGTGGCGGCGGGAGGTTTGCCCCATTGTTTATGCCAAACTCTATTTTTGGGTGGGGTGCTGCCTCCTGTTCTAAATTCCAACCGATCGAAGTTTAAATCTATTAAATTTGCATTTGGGTTTTTTTCTTCGCTCTTCCGCAAATTGCTGTAATTTTGTTTATAGTTTTAACTTAGCCTAATGAGCTGCAGGTCTTGTTATGGCCGTTAACGCCTGCTGCAGTTCTGAACCACGCCCTTGCTAAACATGCCATGTACTTAGTTTGATAATCTAAGCAAACAACCGCTACACTAACGTTTCTCCAAGCATTCGGTATACCGTCTGGTCTTTTTCATGCCAATATATCAAAAAAAGAAGAAAAAAATGAACAAAGTAAAAGAAAACGTGGAACCCTTTCATTAAGGCACAAAAAAAAAAAAATAGGAAAAAGAACAAGTACAACAATATAATAATGATGAATTGCGGTATTATCGCACGGTAATACCCCGGCCAGAGAAACGAAAACACAGAACCAGAAAACTAGAGCAGCCGCACGAACATGTTGGAAAGTCAGGGCCCAAGACAAATATGTAATTGGCCAGAGCCTGAACCAAGGCAGACACGAAGGTATCACGTACTAAGCTCAAAATGCATCGACATGATGATTTATTTGCATTGCAAAAGACCAGGTACACTGGGATGGAAAAAGTTCTCCGTCTTAATGAAGTTTTTAGATTTTAAAGTTAGGGCCTTCTCAAGATACTGAAATGGCCTACTTCGTCTTCTTTTATTGGCAATCACAACCGTTTGACGGTCTGGGCCTGTGCGTATGTACACTCACCAGTTGATCACACCAATTTTTTCGTCTATGCGAACCTCTCGAATTAAAAAATCTTATATCTTATGGCCTTGTAAATAGTATTTTATAGCTTAAGCGTATTTTGTTATTCTCAACCGTAACCTTGCTGGGACTTTGTTTTGTAAAAAGCTTCCTTCGCAATCCCTCCACGAATTTTTATACTCTGTACCGAAGGTACATAGAGTATAATAAGTTTGTGCAAAAGTATGTAACAGGGAGAAGGAATCACTTCCGACCCTATAAAGTATATATATTCTTGATCAGCATCAACAGCCGAGTCGATATAGCCATGTCCGTCTGTCCGTCCGTCCATATGAACAAACAGATCTCAGAGATGGTAAAAGATAGAGGTTTGAAATGTATGGGACAAATGCTTCTTATACTTGCAGGCAGATCAAGTTTATTTTCAATGTTTGCCACGCCCCCTCCCGCCCTTGCAATTTAAAAAAAACGTCATATCTCCCACAGTTTTGTAGATAGATAATAAGTACCTTCTAGAGAAGGTCAGTCGTTAGCAATATGTATCGATTTGTCGAAGGAATGATAAAGATCGGATGGGCGGCTCTCAAGTTATGAGAAAAAAAGAGTAAAAAAGAGGGGCCCCTCCCCACGCACCCGCAAGCGACACCGCATTGCATTCATCAAAGAGAGAGAGAGCGAGAGAGAAAAACTTAGAGATCAGCACATCGGCATTGGCCATCAGTGGCCCAGGCCCAGGGTTAGTGTGCTGGACTGCTAGGCGGGAGGTCAAGGGTTCGATCCCGCCTCTAAACATCTAATAATAAAAGTTTTTTTCTTTCTTTAGAAAATAGCTTTTACACATACGGTCACCTTCACCAGCTATGGGCACTAGCTGTAGTAATCTAGCCATGAAATAGCAAATTCTCAAACTTTGCCGTTCGGATTCGGCGTCAAACTGTAGGTCCTTTCTCTTGTGCGAAAATTTTTACTAGAGAGATTGTGAGAAGGCTTGGCTTGGCGTTGGAGGAGCCGTATAGCCAGTTTTACTTTTTTACATTTACAGCGGCAGCGCTGCATTTAGCTTCTTCACCGGGTACAGAGTATGTTATAGTCGGGCTTGACCGACTTTCTCACTTGTTATATTCTGTAGGCAAGATCGAAGGCAAACGCTGTTCTGCCATATATATTGTTTCTAGTCTATATATTATATATAAAAATCTCATGTCTTTTTCCCCGTTACGACTTTGCTGCTGTGTTTTAACTCCAAATCCCACCCACTTACCACCCCAACCTACTTTTCATCCACTTCCCGCCCACTTTCCGCCCACCCACATCCATGCCCTAACATTTCGCATGTATTTCGCATTCGTTCGGCGGTCCAAATAGCCACCTTTACATGTTGCTTTCGTAAATTTCAAAGTTTTTACTAAATATTAGTCGCTTTCAGAATGACATTTGGCGTTTTTAGAGTCAAATTATGAATAGTTCAAATTCCAAACACTAGATGGACCACCCTGTATATAGATCAGAGATGGGCGCGTCGCGACGTTCCTATGCACACGTGCATTGGGGCTCTGCCGCGGCCGACGCACACAAAAATTACGTATGCTGTTAGTGTTGTTTTATAAAAATTTTTGTAATTTTGTTTTTTTTTTTTGGTATTGGAATTTTGTTTTTTTTATATAAGATTGACATAGACCATAGTCCTGCGTGGGTATTTTGTTGTCCTCTATTTGGTAATAAAGATCTATACTCAGATGAGATAAATTTTTAGTTTGGTACGATATTTCACATGAATAGAAACAATTTCATACAAATAAGATGCCTTTTCAAACGTATTCAGATTTCAAAGCTGTATAAAATTGTTTCTATTCATGTGAAATATCGTACCAAACTAAAATTGATCTTATCTGAGTATAGGCCTTAAGACTAAAAATAGGCCCTATACTCCCTCCTTACCCAATAGCTTCTGCATTCTTAACTTAACGAACAACGTGGGACCGGTTTGGTTATACGGCTTTCTGAGCCCCCTTAACGCATGATCAGGCGTACTCCCTCTGTTCCGGCAAAGGTTCTGTTTGGAAAAAGGTTCTTATTTATTTATTGTTTATCGGTATATTAGAATCTCGAAAATGAAATCAATGCAAAAGTAAAAGTAAAGAACTCCCTTCAGCTTCAGTTTAGGCAGAAAGCAGAAGTAACGAGTTCGCCACACTTTTCATTTTCCATGTTAGCTTTTACAATTAATATTACGCTTAACAGCACATTTTTGGAATCTAAGTAAATAGTTTGCGGGGGGCTTAATTTGTCTTTTATAACCTTCAAACCATCAGTAAACAACTGAAGTTAAATTTGGAAACAATTACACTTCCAAATCGCTTTAGCACGAGAAATTTAACTTATTACTAGAAAATGGAAAATTTTGAGTAGATGGAGCATTATCTAAAACCAACTTTATAACTTAATTTTCGATTAAGAAAATTAAATCTTTCGTAGTTCTGTGGCACGTGAGATTTACAAGTCAACTGTTGCTGAAATCTTTAGAGAATTCTGTGTCACCCAAGGCATCCAATCTTGCTTTCAAAACAACACGCTATGATGTACACTCAAAAAAAGCAGAACGGTTCGGTCTCTTGAACAAATCGCCTTTTGAAAATTCTTATTTATGGTTTGTTCTTAAAATCAAATTGACCGTTAAAAATTCAGAATAGAAATAAAATTCTTGATTCAGAATAAAATTGTTTTAATATAAGATCTAGAGCCCTGCATGAATGGAGTCAAAGGGCTCTTTGATTCATGTTTTAAAAGTAGTTAAAGTAAATCAAGTCAACAATTTTAGTTCAAATAAAATCATTTCAAAATATCAGTGACTCCAAACAGATCAAACTCAAAACAGATCAAGCTCCAAACAAATATCTGCCGCATTAAGTGGGTATGATGACCCAAGGTAGAGTAATTTGAACTAGTACTGTGCACCATGGTATTTCCGATTGCAGACAACCCCAAAACCTTAGCTACCAGCGTGCTGGGGCCTAATATATCACCTCTGGGGCACTGCCAGTGATCACATCGATTCAAACGGTTGAGACGGTGCAGAGCAACATATTCACGCAATGCTCGCTGTCCCTGGTATATCCGTAACTTCAGCCTTTAGAGACTTTGTGCACTTTCTGCATCCAACAAATAGCTGGCCTCATTGCTTTCCCTTATCCAATATTTTTCCAGATTTCCCACACTCTGCTTCTTCCACGCTACAGGCTAATGCTAAACTCTCGAAATAAACTGCTTTTTAATATCTTGGGTTGATATTAAAGCCTCCGTGGAACATGATGAAGACTATTTTTGAATTTAGATAAAACTTTAACGTAAGTTCCTTACTTATTTGAAAAACCTTTTACCTAATTACCAATCGTTCTAAATATTAAACATATACTTACTGAATTTGGTCAGTGCAATTTCATAATTTTGCATAATTTTGTATTAACAACAAATTGAACAAAATTAATTTTGTTTTAAATTTGCGCAGAAATGAATGACAGTGAGTTCTGAGCTTTTTGATCTATTTATTGAATCCTTTGAGCTATTTGAGTTGAGCATGATTGATCTAGTTGCTTTGTTGACTGATTTAGCTGAATCATTTCAAACAGATCAAACAGCTCATGGCTCATGTCATAAGGCCATAATTTAATGAATCAATAATTTTGTGAGCTATGAGTAAGTTATAGATAGTTTAAATCAGAAACAAAGTCAAGGGAACTTTGATTCAATTCACCAAGGGCTCTAATAAGATCATTTCGTACTTGATGTAAAAATGAGCTCTTACACTCAGAGAAAACCAAGCCGATCGCTTGATATCAAGCAGTTTTGATGTCAAAAGTACGGTAAGACGGCATATTCTTGGATCTGAAATCAAGCACAATTTCTGAGACGTTCGAGAAGTCAAGTTTGAAATGTCTTCTCCTACATAAGCAGTTTTTGTTTTAAAAATCAAGAAGATAAAATCTAAATTGAAGCAATTTCAGTCTCGCCGATTCATCTAACACAAATTTACTCTAGGTGTACTGGAAGCACAAAAAACATTAATAAGTTTTGATCAAGCTTATTTTGAGCCATCCCAAATTTCTAAAAAAAACAAGTGAGAAAGTCAGTCCATTAAACTATAAGCCATCTCTATGCCTCTCTCTCTCTCTATCTCTCTCTCTCTCTCCCTCTTCCTCTCTCTCTCTCTCTCTCTCTCCTCTTCTCTCTCTCTCTCTCTCTCTCTCTCTCTCCCTCTCCTTTCTCTCTTCTCTCTCTCTCTCTCTCTAAGTTTTGGCGTTAGTTGTAAAAGGGTGGTGTGGTGGTCTTGGGGTGGCCGGGGAGTGATTCAGGATTCATTATTTGCTATGACTTTGAGAACCGCTCGTCCGATCTTTATCATTTCTTTGGCAAATCGATACATATTCCTAATGACTAACTATCTCTAGAACGTACAAATCATTTATCTACAAAACTGTGGGAGATATGAGGTTTTTTCAAAATTGTGGGGGCGGGAGGGGCGTGGCAAAAATTGAAAATAAACTTGATCTGCCTGCAAGTATAGAAGCATTTGTCCCATAAATGTCAAGCCTCTATCTCTTACCATCTCTGAGATCTGTTTGTTCATACGGACAGACAGACAGACGCGACAGACGGACATGGCTATATCGACTCGGCTGTTGATGCTGATCAAAATATATACTTTATAGGGTCGGAAATGATTTCTTCTCCCTGTTTCATACTTTTGCACAAACTTAATATACTCTATGTACCTTTGGTACAGAGTATAAA
>JAEIFU010002344.1:0-45658 GCA_018904235.1 Lordiphosa stackelbergi
AATCTTAATAAAGAAAATTTTAAAATAAAGATAAAGATGAATTCAGGCCTTCAAAACTGATTTTTTGATAAAAGTCGCTCGAATTAGTAAGTACTCCCCCCCCCCCCCCCCCCCCCCCCCCCCCCCCCCCCCCATTTAGCCCAATTAAAGAAATTATTATCAAAATTTAATTATATAAACACAAATTTCCTAATCAATGAAAACCAAAATCGAGGGGCTTGGCCAAGTTAACCTTTCTTAAGTGAACTGGGTAAATAAAACACTTGTATTATCGTATGTGCATATATACATATATTAATATGAATAAATATTTGGTTTGTACACGTATATAGAATACAATTCTATAAATATGTGTCTCAAATGTGTTCCTCCGTATTTTCCCACCAATTTGCTTTTTCAGCTTTTGAAAATTTGTCTAATCCACAGCATTTGTATGCGTGGGTGTTCTCCAAATTTCGCCAACTTGAACGTCACACAAATTCTTCCGGCAAAACAAACTTTTAATGCGTATTTTTTTTTTTTGTACATATATTTTATGTATACTTATCACAGAAAGACAAAAATACACTTTGAACTTGATTTTGAAAATTGAAAATTTTAATTTTATTTTCTAAAGATTTTTCTTACTTACCTTGTTACACTTTCATTGATTAGCAGCCAATCAAGCTCAAAAGTGCAATCAAAAATGTCTAAACTGACAACTTGTTGTTTACAATTGCCGGTGCTTCTCCCAGTCGTCGCTCCGACGTCATTTGTTTTCAATTTAATTGTCCCAACACGACCAGAACCCCCTTGCTGCCACCCACCTGTCATTTGCATAGTGCACACGTGATGTCAGCTTTGTCCGAATATTTATTGTTTAATTTATCCAGCTTGGCTTGTGGCATATTTAAATGCAAATTGGATTGTGGAAAATAAGTCGCTTACATCTATATACATCTATATTTTCTACAATAACAAATTCCCCTTTTATATATTAACATATTTAGTTAGACTGACGTTAGTTGGTTCTTTTGGTTGTATTAATAAATCTTAATTTAAAGTCAAATAGAATTTATTATATTTGAAAATATGAATAAAATTAGAAGAGAGGATATTGGGTAGGGAAACAAGATAAGAAAACAAACATGAATTGAAAAGAACTTACTTACGCTGTTGACCCCTGAGAGGAACTATGGTTTTTCTTTGTAACTCCCGCCTGGTGGGAATTGTCAACTTTTTGAAAACCCCAAAGAGCTGCAAGAACTATCTAATCTATGGTCATAAAAAAAGCAACGATGTGTTCAGGAGTACATTGGTTTAAGCTCATTGCTTAACGAGTGGCAAGTCAACCTAGAACTCTGCAGGCTGCTTGCTAAAACAAACCAATCAGAGAAAACTAGACATTCTAGTTGTGCTCCACTTTCTGTTTATTCTCCCAAATGCAGTTAAATTCAGAAATTACCCTAAATATGTAATTATCTTTGTCCAATTGCTGGCCCATTTGTGGCGCATAAAATTGAATTGCGTACTTTGTTATAGGATTTTTTCCTGTTCAACTGATAAGAATATGTTATTAACTTGTAATAGTGCGACTAGGCTTAGTTTGTCTATTCATTCATAGTTTACCAAAGAATTCTCTCTTCTGAAATTTGAGATAAGACCCGGGGTGGACCACACAACAAAAGCCTAAGGCCACACACAATGTGAAACAACAATTTTTTAGCTATCAAATGTGCCCTTACATTGAACTCAATGACAAGATTTTGCTGTTTTTCTTTTTTTTGTATAGAGATAAGAACGTACATTGTTTTCAAATATTTATTAATTCTCAATATTTTACAAATTTAATTAAAATGTAAAAGGAAAAAACAAATTCAAATAAATTAGGTGCTTTATGTACTAATTAAAACCAACAAACGTGTTTTTGCATCCGAACTGTAATGAGCCAATCCCGGTTATATACGAGGCATACAAATGTGAACTCGTAAACGCTGACTCAAAAGAGTAAAATAAACCAAATTAATGTACTACATTTGGTTGTTTATTTTGCTAACATGATATATAAGCTGATTGTCATTTGTGTTTTAATATTGTTTAAGTAATGATTTATAATAGATGGGAAAAAATTGTGTGCAAGTCGGATACAATTATTTATAAACTGTGTTGGGAAGTACCTGGAACCGATATCGAGGTCAGTGATGGCACTCCCATTTTTTACGTTTTAAAATCGAAAATTCGAAAGTATCCGGAAAAATTTATATAGTTTAATTTCTGTTTATATCTGTTTTAAGAAAAATGATAAATATTTGGGTGTTTATTAATCATTTTGTCTCCAACAAAAAGAGCATTTACAAAAATTGACTTGAGAACCTTAATATGGTGACAAGACTGAACTGAGTAAGTTTGCAGTCTAGAGTTTAGATCCACCAGACAAGTAAAAATGAAGTCATATAACCTTATCTGTTTAGAAGGTTTGACTCACTGACTATACATTTCAGGCAACATAATCCACAAAAAGTAATACGAAAATCTCACCCCAAGCAACAGAAAATGAACTGAATTGTCTTTTGGGAAGTACACCATACGAAAAAGTCATGTGGCGTCTAATTCACTTCAGAGAAATCTGAGACCATATCCACAGTTTTAGAGTCATGAGACTTTGAAACTTTCCATCATTTAAATTTATGCCCAAAATGTAATCATTTTTTATTTGAATAACTTATAAATAGATAGAGATCAATGCAAGAATGATTCAACAAATTCGACTTAAATGTGTTGGGTTTTCTTTATCGAAAATTATATGGAAGGAGAGTAAAAAATCTGTGGCAACTCTTCTGCGTGCCCAGGAATTTTTATGATTTTCGTATAAGCTTTAGCTTTGGACTTTATATGTAAAGGGGCGCAAATATTCCCGGCTACTAGATTAGTTTCCTTCCATAGGATCTATTGTAGCCAGTCTTATTCATGTCTCTTTACAAGCCAAAGTTGTCCAAGTTCAGTTCGAGTTTTGCAATCTCTAAAGATTTACAGGAAACTCTTTCGTTTATCGACTTGACATTGAGCAATCGGTTTCACTATGATGCTACAAGGTAGCGCAATCCGGAATTTATCGAACCAGAGCTGCAACACACGCAAGAACCAGGACCACGCAGTCGTTACTTACACTTTCTGACAGCTTTCGATAGAAGTTTCGCACTTCATCAGGAAATCAAAGGCGACCATGTCGCACAGTGGTCCCAAATCCCAAAAAGACACACAAAGTCGAAAACGTATTTGATTTTGCTGAAAGTCTGTAATCGGGATGGTCGCTGATCACGAATCCGATGTCAAAATTTATAAAAACAAAAATGGCGGATCCAATATGGCGTATCTCGATAACTGTTTGACAAATTTTTTCCTATCGATTTTCGTGCTCAGCGGGCCAAAAATACTTTTGAAAAAGTTGGTTTGGTGAATTGGGGTAGAGTGCTGTCGAGCAGTGTATATATATTATGTAGCGACAAATGTGGCACAAAAATCATTTCCGAGACTAAATCTGCAGCTATCTTGCACAATTTTGGGATATGTCTTAAAGAATTGTCCAAACAACAATTTCTTATTTGTTTGAGAGTGGACCTGATGGAGTTTTAATTTATGGCTTTTTCAACACGACACTTCAGAATGACCAAGAAAAACTCTACTTTATTTTCTAATTGATCACTATTTGATGCATGTTAATAATAATTTTGAGCAAACATTTAAGTTGTACTTACTTTCTAGAGTAAATCCATTTTTCAATTTTTCTTCATGATTCTATACGCTTCCAAAAACTTTGTTATTTTCGATGCATGACGAGTAAAAACGATTAGGCACGATCGACGCTCACGAACGGGAGTTCATACCTGAGCCAGGTGGGGATAATTTCCTCCTTATTAACAGTCATTTGAATACAAACTAGATGCAATACAACGCTATTCCAATCATTGCTTTTAACATAAAAACGAGAGCGTTAAAGTCGGCTCTAACCGACTTCGATATACCCATACTCATGAAAACATGTTTAACAGTGCTCCCGCGTTCCTTAGTGTGACCATCCGTAAAAGTATGCAACATTTCTTTTGGTGGGTGGGGTGGTAGCGGGGAGGGCTTGGTTCACTTTTTGCTTATAACTTGGAAACCGTTCATCCGATCTTTATCATTTCTTCGGCAAATCGATTTATTTTTCTAATTATTAACTATCTCTATAAGGAACGAATCGTCTATCTTTAAACTGTAGGAGATATAACTTTTTTTCAAATTGCGGCGGCGGGAGGGGCGTGGCCAAAATTGAAACTCTACTCTACGAGTAACGGGTATAAAATATTTTTTTTCGACTTTTGGCCAGCTTTTGGGATTTGCAGGGACCATAGTGTGTTCTGTTTGGATACATCGATTTATAACCAAGACCAACTGAGAATATCAAAACTGTGCAGTGCCGTTACCTTGTAGTTTTTGTGTCATGAGTTTAACTTGGACTTTGCTTGCAAACGTTTGCGCTGAATTGGCCTCAAGAGTTTAATAATGTTTATACTAATTAAAAATTTTCAACATAATCTCAAACCTGGTAAAGTAACCTTTAACCTAAAAATTCGTACTGGCAACTTTTTGTACGAATTCTCCACAAATGTTACTAAATGTAGTTAAAATTTTCTATAAAATTATCCTGAAATTATAATATTAAACGTTTAACCCAAGTAATATCAGTAACCTAGAATTTAAGACAATCCTGACCTTTGTGCAGAAATTAGAGCTACAAGGAGTTAGAAGTTATTAGGGGGTACTAGAGCAGAAGCTTACCTTTTCGTTAAACCCAAATAATACAAAAATGTTTGGAAAATTGTTCCTCAAATGTTTGCAAATAAAATCAATTTTTTTCTAAGATGAAAAGAAAGTTTGTAAATCAAATTCTGCCTCAAATAAAAAAGAAACACGAATGCTATTTATAAGGTTAACAAAATGTTTCCAATTTCGTAAACAAAGAAGGTTACTATTTGAACACATAACCCAAACTTTAACGCGGTTCAAGAAAATGCAGAATGTACTTAAATTTTGTCACGGAATCTGCTTAGTTTCGTTATTTTAAGAAAGAACTATTTCCTGAGTGTACTTCAAAATGGAACGAAAATATAAAACTTTGAATTGTGCTCTTGGTTATTTGTGTGTGAACCACGTTTTAGTCTTAATGGATTTTTGCTAAAATTAATTTTTACTTTCATTTGGAATCTCATATTTTTATATTAACAGTAAAAGAACATTAGCTTATACATTCAAAGTTTCAGCAGGAGCTTAAAAAATTTCCCACATTTTCTAAAAATATTTTACTTTGATTTCTGTTCTTACACATTTCTCTTGTCTGTAATTACTCATTTTTCTTCTGTTAGTTTAACGCTTTAGCAGTTTGTTTAGTTCCGTTATATCTACACTAACAGTCACTGTCAAACTGTAGGGCATTTAAAAAACACAAAACTTACCTTAATAAGAAGATAACAAAAACACTACGTTTCAGCAGCTTCTACTACCAAAATCTTAAACTTGGAATTGTCCTTCCAAAAAGAAAGCGCACTTAATAATATATTAAAACATTCAAAAATTACACAGAAGCAGACAAAATTACAGTTCGATTTGGTTTTTTTGTTTTTTTTTTTTTGGTTCCTTGAGGTTACACGCACACACACATACTAACAAACACAATTGGTCACTTATATGGACATGGAACGGAAATCTGTGCTCTGGAGGGCAATTTGTTTAGTAGAAGCGCGACGAATTCGCAAAAACGACTGATATCGTTGATATGGACGGGGCCTCCGTTGTCGACAGAATTTTTACGCCGACAGCGACAGAGCAGGGCAGCAAAAGTACGCAAACACACAGAGCACGTAGACACAGAGCGGAACAGCAGTGAGTGAGAGTAGAGAGATGTGGTTGTTATTGTGTGGGAAATTTACGCTACGTTATTCTTAAATGCGCTTCTCAAATCCCCCCACCAGCGTAAGCGGGTTTAATCAAGCCGCCTGCCTATATACCTAAATATGTATGTCTGACGTCATATCGCATCCAGCAAGCTATATTTTTAAGGGGTTAAGTGGATGCTGTGAGTTTGCTTTGCGCCTGGCATTGTCCTTGACAGCGACGCGCAGCATGTACCGCGCATTTCATTTGAGCTTATGCAAGTAAGCGTAAGCATCTTTGAATTTCGTAAATTTAAAGTCTTAAAAAGATTGTGCGACCTGAAAGGGCAACGAATGAGGGGAAATTCCCGAATCTGACGAATGAACCGGATATCTGTTGTCTTTCAAGTAACCGTTAAATATATAAATCAGAATCGTGCTGAGCTCATGCACAATTTCATTAAGTCCGCCAGGTTCAAACTAACTTCTTCAGCAACCTATTAGTCTACACCTTCTTTAAGTTCGTGAACCAGAACTCGACTTTTTCAAAAAAGTTTGTTTTTTATTTTTGAACATACGAATATTGCCAAAATTTTTGTTGTAATGACAAAAGTAAAAGTTTGAGGGAATATCTTTGGTCAATTTTGCATTTTTTGATAGAAAATGTTTTTTTTTTTTGAAAATACCTTTTTTGGTTATGTGACGCTCACTAAAAAAGTGAGATATAAAGGTTAGGAGCCACTTTAAAAAAAGTCGATTTTGACTTTCAAAAGAGAATATTGCAATGACGCGCAATAAATCAGAGGAAAAAACCCTCCCAAAGAATTAAAAAATTTAAAAACCCAAACAAAAGAACAACCAAAAGCAAAAATTGCTCGTATATAAAAAGAAAACAACCCTGATCCCGTCAATCATTTTAATTCTTAATTATATTTCTTAATTCAGAATATGAGAAAAATTCGTTCATTCTCAATTAATAAAAATAATGGCTTAAAAACACGAATTTTGATCTTTTAGATGGGTGGCTCACAACCCCCACAAATTTTCGAACTGTCAAAAGTCACTTTTTTTCAATATGAAATAAAAAAAACCAAACATTTTATTTTTGAAACTAGTGATGAGGAAGGATTTTGTGCATCTTTTACCCTAAATGAGGTCCGGAATTTACTCCTTTGCTCTACAGCTCTAGGAGCCAGCTCGCTCTCAGCTCACTACACTTGACTCCCGGATCCCGTGAGCTGGAGCCACAGCTCGGAGCCGGGGCATCATTCGGCTCTCGGCTCTGAGCCCACAACACTCGGCTCTGAGCTGTGAGCCACAGCTCGTGAGCTGGGAGCCATCAACCGGCTCTCGGCCTCGTTAGGCCACAGCACGTGAGCCGCTCTCGGCTCGTGAGTCCCAGCTCTCTATTCTGCCGGTGCCACAGACTCTGTGGTCTCGCGATTTATTCTAGTCCATTTACCGTGACTGTCGACTTTAAAAAATCTACGAAATAATACCAAAGAGGACAAAAATAGTAAAAAATGAAGAACGTTAACACAATCAATGAAAAATCCTCGAAGGATCAATGGATACACGTTTCTAGGTTAACGGATCTCCATGGTACTACGACCGCTAAATAGCAGAAACTGTTTTCAATTTACAAATGACCACATAATAACATTGCACAATTTGACCCGTTACTGAACCGCAGAATACCATGGAAGACCAATGCTAAAGAACATGGACAAGATCATACAATCGCCCTGAACCACTTTTCGTTACCGAAAAATCTTAAAATCGTGCGAAAATACCAAGAGGTCAAAAATAGAAACAATTGCAAAATCTGTACACACGATAAGTGAAAAATACTAGGAATCTAGAGAAGCCATTTCGCTGACTATGGTTCTCCATGGTATAAGACCGCTAATACTAACAAAAGTGCTTTCCAATACCACAAATTATAATAAAATAGTAATGATTATGACACTACGGGAACCGCTGATATACACCATGGAGGACCATTGCTAAAGAAGAGTAACAAGATCACAAGGAACATTTCCAAACCACTTTCCGTTACTGACAAATCATTCATTCGCGGAATAATACCGAAAGGATCAAAAATGACCTCCCAATAAATAATATTAATTCTTGACCAGCGTCAATAGACGAGTCGATATAGCCATGTTTTTTTGCATCACAGCTCAAGACATATTGCGTTTTTATTCTTAGCAGTGATCTTCCCTGGCGATTGTCGCGGTTCAGTATTGTCATAAACAGGGCAATGTAGTTCTGTGTTGACATTGAAAAGCACAGTTCCTAAGTAATTAAGGGGCGGTTTTTTTTTTTACCATGGAGATCCCTTCGCTGCGAATGGCGCTCATCGTAATTGATCCCTGCACTCCACTGATTGGAAGTACATTTTGCTTGGCATAGATACTATTTTGATCCTCTTTGGTATTTTCGCGATTGAATGATTTGTCAGTAACGGAAAGTGGTTTGAAATGTTCCTTGTGATCTTGACTATATTCTTTAGCATTGGTCCTCCATGGTGTTTATCGCGGTTCAGTATCTTCAAATTCATGGCAATGTTATTATGTGTGGTCAATTGTCTCCAGAAAAGCAGTTTCTTAAGTAATTAGCGGTTTTGTTACCATGGAGATCCGTTAGTTGCGAATTGGCGCTCCTGCATTGATACTAGCATTTTTCACTTGATAGGGGAGTACGAATTTTTTTGGAATTGTTACTATTTGTGATCCTCTTTGGTATTTTTGCGCGATTTAATGATTTGTCGGTAACGGAAAGTGGTTTAAAGCGATTCTTATGATTTTGACCATATTCTTTTAGCATTGATCTTCCATGGTATCCATCGCGGTTCCCTATTGTCAAATTGATGCAATGTTATTATGTGTGGTCATTTGTAAACTTGAAAAACAGTTTCTTAAGTAGTTAGCGGTCTTATTACCGGAGATCCGCCAGCTATAAATTGCGCTCATCATGATCCTTCCAGGATTTTTCACTTGATTGCGTCAATGTTCTTCATTTTTACTATTTTTAATCCTCTTGTATTATTCGCGATTTTAAAAAGTCGACAGTCACGGCAAATGGCCCAGAGTAAATAATCGGAACCACAGAGTCTGTGGCTCCGGCGTAGAACAGAGCTTCGGGGCTCACGTGCAGTGGCTCCTGAGCCGAGAGCCGGTTGATGGCTCCCAGCTCCGAGCTGTGGCTCACAGCTCAGAGCCGAGTGTTGTGGCTCACGAGCCGAGAGCGAATGATAGCTCCCGGCTCCCGAGCTGTGTTCCTGCTCGGGAGCCGGGAGCCAAGTGTAGTGAGCTGAGCTGCTCAGCCCTGAACCGAACAGCTGCTCCGGCTCTAAGCGAGAGCCAAAAAGAGCGAGCGCTCGGCTCGCTCGCGAGCTATTCCGAACCCTGCCTAAAATACAAAATTTACAGAACGAAAAAATATTGATTTTTAAGAAGTTATGTTCGAAAAACAAACTATGATCTACAACCTCCTCTCCCCTACTTAATGTTTGAAGATGATTTCATGTAAATTTTAACCGCGGCTGCGCTTCATACACTGGGTACAATTTTGACATGCTCCTTCAAACTTATCGGCCTTCCAGTGCGTCAACTGTTGCGGGCTTGTCGCGATAGACATGAGCCTTAGCATAGCCCCACAAAAAGAAGTCTAAAGGCATTATATCGCACGGTCTAGGCAGCCAATTGACCGGCCCAAACATAAAATAAACTGTTCACCGAACTCGCCTCTCAATTGGGCTATTGTTTCGAGTGCCTCGTGGCATGTGACACCGTCTTGTTGAAACCACCGTAAGCCCAGTCCAGCTCTTTTTTATTTTGGGGGAAAAAATGTTTGTAATCATCGCACGGTAGCTGCACTCCATTCACAGTAAGGTTCCTGGCTTTATCATCTTTAAGAAATGCACGGTTCAATTGCCATACCGTTTACAATCCACACGCAAACAGTGCATTTTGGGATGCATTGGCAGTTCTTGCGATGCTTGTGGTTTTATCGAAAATTTTGCGTGTTCGCGTATCCATTCAATGAGAAATGTGCATCGTCGCTAAGAACACAATTTTTCCGAATAAAAAGTGGATCTTTATCCAACTTTGCCGCCAGTGCCAATTCACCAAAAGTATTGTAGGTCGAGTGGCTTCAATTCTAGCACCAGTTGTATTTTAAACGGTTTTATACCCAAATCCTTCTGAAAAATTTTCGACGTGGTGGAAATTGCAGCGAACGGCGCCGAATCGATAATTCATAGTCATTAACAACACTCGCGGACAGCTCCGTTTTTTTCCCTATGTGCACTCTTCGTATTCATGTTGGTGGTTTAATGTCCAATAATGTAAATTTGATGCGAAATTTATCTACAAGATTTCAAATAGCCGCCTCAGAAGGTCGCCCAAACTGCCCATAAAATGGAAAAGAGCACGATGCGCTTTCTTAATGAGCCTGAATTTTGATAAAACAAAAATCAATAATCTGCAAGCTTTGTTCGTTTATAAGTCGATTCATGGTTAAACTGTAGACCAAACTGAACATGTTTGACAGTAACATGTGACACGAAAACAGCTGAAAAAAGAAAGTTGCTAAAAAATCACCTTTTATTTCAGTCTCACCAGGATGGCTGTTGCCATAGCTTTATAGATGATATCACCACTTTACTGATCAAATTCCCAATAGACAAAAAAGCTTTAGCGTCAAGATTATGCGAAATCAATTTAAATGTCATTTGGGAAGTGTTTTTAAAAATTTTAAGGAATTTGATTTTATAAACTAAAATGAAGCAGTAAATAATTCTTAACTTAGTTTTCAATATATTCTTTGTTAATTACGTTTAATTTCAAAATATTTCTTCTTCTCCTTTAATGTATTCTAATATAACATTGATCATAAAGACTGTAGAAATATTTTTGGAACTTAAGTTGATTAAATTAAGAAATATTAAAATAGTAAGTTAAAAAATATGATTTTCCCGCTTCATTTTAGCTTGTAATGTTTTGAATACAATTTTGGAAAAAAATAATCCGATGTGGACAAAACGCAAGCGTACAACGTGCGTATTGAACATGCCTCAGGGCACTCAAGATCACTCAAGATTGTTCGGATCTCATTGTGCTTTTCAGAATAGATAGATCTTAAGTCAAGATATTATAAAAAGACTTCGTGGGGTGAACATTATAGTGCGTCAACGGATTTTCACAAAACTGACTCCCACACACAAAACACAGAAAGGCTCTGTCGGAATGAGAGAAGGGAGAACACCTAGGCGGACCCCAAATCCAGATTCCCTAAGCAGTTTCCGTAAAAGAAGACTGTATACCTAACATTTTCACTGGTTCACTGGTTTTTTGCTTATAACTTTGAGAACCGCTCATCGATCTCAATCATTTCTTCCTGCAAATCGATACATAATGCTAATTTGTATCAGTATTCATATTTCATTTTATTTTTAATCTTTGACCTATTGACTCCGATCAAGAATATATATATTTTATGGGCTTTCGTCCAGAACATTTCCCGACCATATAAAGTATACATCGCTCAATACTTCAAAACTGGCATAACTAAAAAATAGGATTATTATTTAATTATGCAGAAATATACGTGTATTTTGTACTTATTTTGTGTACAAAATTTCCATATTAATCTCTGCTTCTACTTTCCACGTGATGAAAATATGTCGCAATATCATTTTACTGGTTAATTTTCATGTAAATGCAAAAGCGTCATATCGCAGATTTCCTGCAGTCGATATGGCGTTAACATACTTCGGCTTTCAGTTCAAACATCATATTTTTCTAATTTTATTAATGGGCACTTTAAATTTATATAAAGACTTAACCAAAATATGGCTTAGGTTTTATTAAGGTATCTGGAAGGTCCTGAGGAATTCTGTGTCTTCTCCAAGTACTATTTCTTAGAATAAAATATCGATATTCAGGCATGTTCTTAATTCCACTTCACGGCAATTTTTCGAAAATGGAATTGATTCATGTTCCCGCAAAACCAAAACAAAAAAGTTTTTCGTTTTAATAAGTATTGCTTGTTGGTCAGTAGAATGAAAAGTAAATGCCAAATTACGCACTTGTACAGTTGCTAGATGAACATAAAGTTAATTTTTTTCCAATTATGTTATCAATTTAAAAATGCTAGATAAACATAAAGTGAATTTTTCCTAATTATGTGATCAATTTAGAAATTGTTAGTGAAATTTGATTTGCATTTAAGTCATTAATTGATTTGCAAAGATTTTTTTGTTTAATGTGTCCAGAACATTAACACTGCGAGCAAAAACGAAAAGTGAAACCTAAGAATCAGCCTCTTTGATTTCAGACTGTTCCATTTTCGATCGTTTCACTTGGACTTGTGGTTTCTCTTTAGTGTATCTAGTGCCAATCTCGTTTGGACCGGTGGTTTTCAAAAAGTAAAAGAGTGCCATTTTATTCGGAATTTAGAACTTGCCTGTGTGTCAATATTTCGTTCGACTTATATTTTTGCTTGGCGTCTGGTGATAACAATGAGCTGTTTGAATTAGAAGAGCTATCTTGCGAGCTCGAACGGTTTCTGGTTTTGATTACTGTTATTTCTTTGTTTCTAAAAGTTGAAATGGAAATGTACATCATTTGTTGTAAAGTAATTAATTAAATAAAAATTAAATAAGTTTTCGAAGCTTTGGTTTAAAATTTGATTCCTGACCGATTCTGAACCTGCTTTAGGTACATATTGATGGCTCATAACGGAAACGCCCTATCTCGGTGAATAAACAGTCATTTTATATTTATATTTCTCCGAGTTACGACTGTTTAGTTAGTATTATTCAAATAGGTCAGCCCAAAAAATTTCATTTCGATACGGCGTTTCCCTTAGAAGTCATTGATATGTAACTTTTAAAAAATTGTTTACGCTATTCTGGAGCTTATTAATATTAATTCTAAAAGCCTTTTCTCCAAGTTTAAGCTCAAGCATTAAGTCTTATCTTTATAAAAAAAAATATGTCAAAGAAGTGAAATTGATTACCAAACCAAGAAGGAAAAACCGAATTTTATCAATTTGTAATGTTCTTTTTTTTGCCACACAATCAAACCAGAAGTGGAAACATTTTCTTATCAGTACTCGAAACCCAAATATTGCACACACTTAGACATGGAGGTGCACATCCATTCAAAAGAAGGTCGCTTATCAATGGGCCATTTTCGTGTTCCGATCTTATCGGTCGTGGGGGGTTATGGCATTTGAGTTATATTTGCTAACAAATCGGTTTATGGCCCTATCGATATATAGAGATTTCCCTATCAAACCCAGATATGATGGTTTAGTTGTTTACTAAGTGCATTGTTAAGCACTCGACTATAAATTCCCGCACATATTTGATTGACAACTCACATATAGTTATTGTGATATATGACAAAAGTACACGCCCCCACAAGCGTACATATTTACATTTGTATGTGGTTAAACAGAGAGCCACATACCGAGTCCAGCCTTAACAAGAGATTTCCTTATTAAATTCACTAAAAATTCCAAAAAAATAAATAAAATTGAAAGTCTGCTGAGCTTAAAGAGCATTTACCTAGACGACGGAATTTATGAGAGTCAATTGAGCACACTTTACTTTTATTAAAAGAAATCTTTATAACACTTGCTTGAGATAAAACAAAATAAAGTTTGCTGCAAAGGCATGGTGGCTATATTTATATACAAGTATATCTGGCTATTATTCATAGACCAAATATTGAGTAACCTATCTATGGTAAATATAAGATATGTCCAGACAATTTTAGCTGATATTTGCAGCAGAAGGCTGGGATTTTTCTAGCTGTAACGTAAGATATAGATGTCCAAATCTGAAATATAATTTAAAACTTTCATTTCACTTAAAACCTCATAATGGAAAATTTATAACATTATCCAGGCCTTATTATGTTCTAGCCAAACAACATTTGTTTCATGCATTTCTACTAAACACTGTATAAATATTTACTAATTCTATTTGTTTTTTCACTGCTTGTTTATGTTTTTGTCTGAATCGAAATACGTTTGACACGCTTATGTGAAGCGCAGTTTGTTTAGCAGTCACTCTCAAACTGTGCATTCTTTTACTCTAAAACTGTATGTGCGTATAAAAAAGCTTACTGCCAAAGCTTTTACAGTTGCAGAGCTTTTGTTTTGTTTATTGGCGGCTAAATAAATAAACTTGTTAAACTACAATTTAAACATTATAAAATTGCATTAATTCAAGATTCCAAATCAAATATCAAAGCAAATTCAAATGTTATAAAAATATTTTGGAAATAAATAAACGAATTTATTTATTTGCAAATGGCGCTTCAAATAAATTAAATTTACTTGTTGATTTAAAGACCAACTTTGCATTTCAATAAATAGTTGTAAAGCCAATTAAAACTTATAAACTGTATTGAAAGTTTGACAAAAATAAGTTGTCTTTAGTTGATTATACCTTAACAATTCGCACAAGGGCAGGACGATTAAAAAGTCGCAGGTCTTCGAGCGTCATTTTGACAGAGTTAGACAAACAACAAAGAAAAAAAAAATGATATGATATGGGGCTCAATTATATATTTTTTCATATCATAAAAAAGCCGATATGATAAACTTGAAATTGACCTGTGCGAAAATATCAAACTGAAATTTTCGGCCACATTAAAATGATATTTTTTAAGATAAAATTGATATTTTATAATTTCATTATTACAAAACGAAAAAATAAAATAAAATTCACAATTCAATACTACTGAGATGTGTTTTAGCTAAGCACTATTTTTAAATGTTTTATAGAAACAGAAAAAGAACGAATTTATAATTTCTTCACCCTGCCGCCTTGACTGGGGATCGATCTCGAGACCACCGCAGCGTCACAAATTGGCATCGCATCTTACCGCACTAAGCCGTGGCTGTGGGCCTACTTTTACATTTCTTTACGTTGCTTGAAGTTCCGATTTGAGCTCTATCTGTCTGTTTAATTTTCGCGTTTTCTATACATTCCCCTCCCATTGTGAGAGTTTCGAAAATTAGAAAAATATTCGTTTAATTGATATTATTTTCGGTTAAAATGAAACGTTATTGCTTAGAAATGATATGAAAAAATGATATTTGTAAAAATATCAAATCAACCAGCCCATATCAAATTGATATTGACCTTTTTTCTGTGCATACAAAACACGAGTAAGCTACTACAACAACTCGCTCTTCTATAAAACATATGGCCCTTGCCAGAGAGCCACGTCTTATAAACAAATTTTAAACTAGATTTAAAAAAAGAAGAACTTATGGGCTCATTAAAAACTAACCGATACCTCAAGAGTTTGAAGAAGTTTCGAAGGCTCACATTTTTAGAGATTGTCATCGGGGACAGGTTTTCAAAGCATCATAACTTATTGTATCATTGAAATATTTTAGTGGCGATTTTTGGTGAATTTTAGATATGATAGACTTTATAGCAAATGACGCATACAAGGTTGAAAGCTTGTTGGCTCGATGTTCAAAATGTGGATTGTCGCAAAAGCTCAAATGCAGCCCTTTCAAAGAGGGTAAACAAAATATGCTCAGCTGAAATATCATTTTCGAAATTCTTAACTCTCCACCTTACTGAATAATGCAGCAAACCATTAACTTACAATTATTTTGTAGGAGAAAAAGACGATAAAGGCCATTAAGATCTAACTTAACATTTTTCAACGAGCAGGTGCGGTTCCAGCTTCAGGATCAACAGATCATTAACTCATAAAGTTCAGTTCCTGGTCCGGTTTAAGAGACCCAAAAAACCAGAACCATTTAGAACTCCACACTATCAGAAAAATCAGGATCAATTCGAATCTGCACAAAACAGTTCTTACTTTTCGCCCTGCGTGGCTTAAATTGGGATCCCAATAGGCGAGCACAGACTACGCTGATTGGACCTTCCATCCCTGAATAATCGCAGGATCTACCTTAGTTTGGTTTTCCTTCATAAGCTACTAACAGGTGTGGTTGATTCAAGCGGTCTGCTTAGCCTAATAAGCTTCGCGGTTCTGATAGGTGTAACAAAAAATTATGTCCCGATTTATTTAAATCCTTGCCTCATCATGAACCCTTTCGTAACCTCTGTCTAAATTACAACAATCCCCATTGTTCTATCTTTTGTCTAATCTTAATTAATCGTAATTGCCCACTAAATAGATGGCTAAACTTTTTTTTGAATAAATTAATACCGGTTCCAAGGGGTTCGGTTCAGGAAGCGGTTTTGCAGCCTTGACCAAAATCTCAAGAGGATTACGTAATGCCTTGACAACACTAGGCAAAAGCCAAAAGCCAAAAAAAAGTCGAGTAAAAGTTAAGAACAATAGATGGCGCCACTACTTGCGTAACTAACTTTATTTAATAATAATATTACGTGATAAGTACAAGACGATGGCGGAAAGCGCGGGCATACTCTCCTGGTCAGCGATGGCACACGCCTCATATCGATTGCATCCATTAAAATCGATAGATGGCTGCAACTATCGCATGAAGGGATTGACCGGGGATGCCGCATCAGTGGCGTAGATAGCTTTTTGCAATGGGGGATGAAATCGAATTTTTAAAAATATATTCTGGCCTTTTCCCGTTTCTAAATTCGATTGATCGGAATTGGTGAGAGCTGTGATTTCTAAGAAACGATTAAAGAATTCAGGCGAATCTTTCTGTCACCAAGAGGGTCTAATGAAGGTAAATGGGGTTTTGAAGTTAAGAGCCTAAGAACACAGTCAGTTTTTGGAATCGAATACATTAACCAATTCCGATTCCGCATGATTTGATCGGAATCGAAAAACAGGCCTGATTATTTTGTGGGACTTTAAAATTTTATTTATTAATATCCAATTTATTTACCAATTTCTTTTACAAAATGAAGTCAAGTTTTTTTTCGATTTTTTCTCTGTTTGTTGATCATTTTCTCTCCTTTAACCCCGATTTTTTAACTCAAGAGGGGGGGGGATCTATCACCCCAAACCCCTTCCCCTCTATCTATGCCACTGACTTGCATTGAACAATGAGGGATTTTGAAAGACTGACCAATAGATGACGCCACTACTGGGTGGGGAAGCAACTTTGTTTTGGCCATAACTTGAGTATTTTTCATCCGATCTTTATTATTTCTTCGGTAGAACGATAAATAATCTTGATTACTAAACATCTCTAGAAGGTTCAAACCATCTTTCTACAAAGCTGGGTTTTTTTCCAAATTTCGGGATGCTGTAGTACAATAGGTTTGTGTGATCTATGCATTCATTTTATTGGTCATGGCTATATCGACTCGGCTGTTGATGCCGATCAAGAATATATATACCTTATAGGGTCGGAAATGATTCACTTCTCCCTGTTACCTACTCTTGCACTATCTTAATAAACACTTTGTACCTCTATAAACTCCATTTTGATTAACATAGGTTGCAGTTTGTTTGAGTTATTGCCAGATTTAGGTTATTTAATTAACAAAGTTATTTTTATGGGATGGTACTCCCCCTTAAGGCCCGGGAAAGGTACTCGACATTTAGGGGTATAATACAGTTTCTTATGTTTTTGTTTACATTAACATAGATCAATATTTGTCGAAGCTTAAGTAGATTTAGATAATATGCGCATGTTCTGAAGTCCCTAAAAAGGTTTTTTACCTTCCGATTTTCCAATTTTTGGAAAAATCGGTTTTTAGAGGTATAAATTATTGTGAAACGGTCGTCAAATTTAAAAATTTTTAATTTAATTTTAGTTTCAGAAAAAAGTGAAATTTTAATTTATTAATTTAAAAATATTTACTCTATTTGCAGCTTTAAAAATACTTTTCTGGGCTAACATTTAATTTCTGAGTGTAAGTATACAATATAATTTTCATTTTATGACCCAATAATTTTAAAAAAATTCCTCGCATTAATGTTAAAATACAATATTACAATTGACGGTCATTGTGGCCATTTACATAAACTCGGCATACAACAGAAATTGCCCTCCAACAAAAACATATATATCTGTAGATACATTCACCTTCAGCCTATTTCGTGAAGGACACCGTATTGATTTTCGGCTTAATTTCAAATTTGAACCATTTCGTTTCATCATTTTGCTTGCATTTGACCCTGTCACAAGTTCAATTGTAGGTCAAAACATGCGCAAAAATGTTGTGCAGGTTCAGCAGAAATCTTGCAGTTTGCACTTGAAATGCTCAAATATCGCGTGATTTACGTGGGACAACAGCAACCAAAACAACATACAAATGTGTGTATGTATGTATGTGTTGTAAGGGGCACGTTCGTCGCTGCCGATTGGTCAAGTATTTTGGGGCTTGGCTTCTGTGACGTCACGCGCGTGCCTCTCTAAATACATTTGTAAATGTATCTGTGCGATACATTCAAGTGACGTAGTTGTCGTAAACTGCTGACGTAAGCATGCTGCTAGTGCTGGCGGAGACTATGCCAACTTTTAAAACGTTAATGAGCTTTGTACATAAAATGGATTTTGTTTAGGCTGCGTGTGGGGTGGTGAAGGGCGGTGAAGGGGCTGTTCTTGAGTTTAGCCTTTCTGCTCTTTGCCTGTTGTACTGTAATTAGTGTACATACACATTGAAGCAGACCTCGCGCATTGCGTGCTCAGGCCAGAGGTTTAGATACCAGATACACAGCTACAGAGTGTGTATACTGGTATATGCAAAAAGCTATGTGCAGGTGAGCCTGCTTTTAGGCGCTCTGTGCGCCTGATCCAACCATGAAGCGTGCCAAATGTTTGGTTGTATTTCAAGTCTTAAGCCGGACCACGCAGTTAGTTTTAGGTTAGGGGTATTTTATGAACTCACACCGGAAGAGACTTTCAAGGGGGTTAGTCAGTTTTCATAGGGATGGCGCAAGCGTGGTTAGGTGGTCAGTTAAAGTATTTTACATTTAAATTTGCTTTTAGCAAAATTATCGTTAGAATATCGAGATGCTCTATAACAGCTGCAGCTGAACATTATCTTATCCTGCCCGAAAGATAGGTCAAGATTCTCTAGATTTGTCCAATATTTTATCTCCAATAAAATAACTGTCAAAGAAATTAAGTACAAATGTTGAACAGAAAAATGAAATATGTTTCACTCCGTTTAAATACTGTACAATTATTGCTAAAAAAAATCTGCTAAAGGCTTGGAAATCGAAGACTTAAGAACCGACTTGGTCTAGGTTTATTTAATAACCAAACCAAAAATAAAAGCCAAACTTAGAAAATTATTTTTCTTTATTTAAGAAAATTCAGTCAAGGGTTGGAATCCCCCTTAAATTTAGAAATAATTTCTATATTTAAGATATTTTTCTGAATTTTAGTAAAAATACCCCACAAAGGAATTTTTAGAAAAAAATGTCTTAAATATAGAAATAATTTATAAATTAAAGGGCGATTCCAACCCTTGACTGAATTTTCTTAAATAAAGAAATAAATAATTTTCTTAGTTAGTTTATCCACATCTTGTAGCCACCTGTTTTTGGCGCAAAACATTATAACTGAAGCGCATCAAAAAGATACATAACTGCTTTGAAAAATGGGACCTGATATACAGACCTAGTCAAAAGTATTTACACAAGGTACATTTTTGTGCATGCTTCACAAACGGCGGCTTGTGGTTCGAAGGGGGGGGGGGGGGGGGAGGTGAAATGAAAAAAGTTGTTGTTTTTGCAAAGTCTGATCAATGTAGAGCTAAATAAAAGAAAATTTAAGAAAATAACTGTTCATACGCCAAAGATATACGCATGTGAACAGATGCTCATTAGTTGTCAAAAGTATTTACACACGTTTTCTTTGTGTCAAAAGTATTTACACAATGCAAGTTCGTCATTAGTATTTGGTTTGCAGTGACAAGTGCAGGTTCTATTTGTTCTAGTTATCTTAATTAATTTACAGATAATTTAAATTAATCATTAACTGTTGCAATTAATTACTACAATGCCAAAAACAAAGGAGTTAACCGTTGAACGCCGGGCTGAAATTGTTGCTAAGTTTAAAACCGGTACCTCTGCAGTCGAATTAGCTAAGTTGTATCAAATCTCGCGGAAAACGGTGTATAATTTAGTAAAAAAGAAGGATACAGTTGGAAGTTTAAAAAATCTAAAAAGAACAGGCCGAAAACCTGTGTTTGACCAAAGACAATGCAGGCACTTACTAGGAGTTGTAGTAAATAATCCAACTGCAAGTCCCGTTAAAATTGCCGCAGAGTCAAAAAACATAATTGGGAAAAAAATTAGTGAAGCTACACTGCGTCGCAGGCTAAAGGACGCTGATTTTAATACCTATGTTGTCCGTAAAGTGATTGACATCACACCAACCAACCAGTCAAAACGTCTTGCATTTGCGTTGGAGTACAGCAAGAAGCCTCCTGACTTCTGGTTAAATGTTTTATGGACAGATGAGGCTGCATTTCAGTTCCAGGGGTCATATAGCAAGCATTTTATGCATTAAAAAAAATCAAAAGCATTTGACAGCCCAGCCAATCAATAGGTTTGGTGGTGGCACAGTGATGTTCTGGGAATGCCTTTCCTATTATGGATTCGGAGACTTGGTACCGATAGTAGGGACATTAAATCAAAACGGATACCTCCATATACTAAATGATCATGCTTTCCCATCAGGAAACAGACTTTTTTCAACTTATGATTGGATTCTACAACAGGACAATGCTCCATGCCATAAGGGTAGGGTACCAACCAAATTTTTGAAAGACCTAAATCAGGCGGTTCTTCCCTGGCCCCCACAAAGCCCTGATCTGAATATCATTGAAAACGTTTGGGCTTTTGTTAAAAACAAGAGGACCATTGATAAATATCGAAAACGCGAAGGAGCCATTGCTGAAATTGAAGACATTTGGTCCAAATTGACCATAGAGTTTGCACAAACTTTGGTAAGATCAATACCCGACAGGCTGCAAGCTGTCATTGATGCCAAAGGTGGTATAACTAAATATTAGTTATGTTTTTTAATATTATTAAGAAAATCTTTTGTTACCATTGAATATTAAACTTAAAAAAATAAAATTTAGTTGTGTGTAAATACTTTTGACACAAAGAAAACGTGTGTAAATACTTTTGACAACTAATGAGCATCTGTTCACATGCGTATAGCTTTGGCGTATGAACAGTTATTTTCTTAAATTTTCTTTTATTTAGCTCTACATTGATCAGACTTTGCAATAACAAAAACTTTTTTTCATTTCACTTCCCTCGCTGCACAAGCACCCGTTTGAGAAGCATGCACAAAAATGTACCTTGTGTAAATACTTTTGACTAGGTCTGTAACTTGGTACTCTAGTAGTGTCACGTAAGCTGTCTAGTTACCGGAAAACCCAGAAAGTTAGAAGAACTTAAGTCTACCGATATTTGGAAACAAGATAAATAATAATTTTTATTTCGATACACAAAGGGGGAAAAATCTGTTCAGAAAATGTGATGTAAATATATGTTGCCTTCAACACAAAACGCTAGCATAACTTTCTCCAAAATTATAAGTACAAATGTTCCAAAATGAGCACTATTTAACTCAGCTCAACCACCGTACAGGAAAGTATACGTAGCCCTCTAGATGTGAAGCTACAAAAGTGTGCAACAGCTCAATGCGCTGACACACCAATTCATACGTTGTTCGTTAAGTGCAGAAGGTAACGCGTTCGGCCCCAGTCAAGCCCGGAAACAATTTTTCTTAAATGAAAAATGATTCTTGGAGTGGAACATTGTACTGCAAATGAGAAAAACCGTTCATGCACCTTGCATCTTAAGTCCAATGTGTTCGGTTTTTTCACTCTGAGTATAAACTGGACCCCGCAGCCTAGTTTAGCCAGTCTCACCTCCCAAGTCCCTTATCGACACCTTATTTTTGTTAAGCAAATTTTTTAATAGTTAAATCTCACTACATACTTTTAGGAAGGTATATGATGAGTAGTCAGCAACCGTCATTTGTCGGATTAAATGCACCTAAAACTATGCTATACTAATGCACACACATAGTCGTATATATTAGTGAGAATTTCTTTATTGCCTTAAGTCTTTATTGTTTGTAGTCATTTTCCAGCCGATTCAATGCACTGGAATGTTACACTTTGTATGCCACTTTGTCTTTTTTTCCCTGCCCGATTTTCTTTACCTTCACTTGACCTTATTTTCCATATGACATTCCTTTAACGTAAATTCTTTCATTAACCGAATGCAGAGCATTTGTGTCTGTCATTGTTCATGTTTATTCATTCACAATTGAAAAGAAAAACACCAAGTGGCATACAAATATACACAGTGGATTATTTCATACCGCCAGCCAAAAGTAGCCATCCATTACTCTTAGTTTTCCTCAGGTCAGAAAAACAAACAAAACAAACGTGATCCATTCAATGTGCTCTGTGTGCACTGTGTGCGTTTTTAAATACTTTTGTCTGTATGTACATAAAGAAGGCTTGCCTCTGTCGTCAATAAAATGGAAATTCTACTGCATCTATAAGAATGCATGTAAGATTGTATGCATATGCCTATAATGAGTATTGCACTGTGCTCGTACGATTGTACTGTTTTATTTGATACTTTCTAGTTCATTTTGGGGCTTGGCTAGGCCCATTGCCAAAAACAATTTGGCATGTCAAAATTGTGACGACATCTGCTGGATGAAAATAAATAGAATTTTAGATACTATCAAATGTTTATATGGGACTGACTGATATGGTAGCTTTTCAATTGTCTGCATTTTTAAGTTCCATCAATTGGGGGAGCTACTAAAAAGTTAGCAGCTCAGAAACTGAGAGAGCATGTGAACCACTGAGCAAAAAGCAACAACTACGCTCAAAAAATAACAATCCATACGGGATCAAATTAATCTCGAGCGGTAATGAAAACAACGTAATCCCGGATTTTCTTGACCTGATCAAAAAAAATATTGAGTGGATCTGACTTTTTAATCCTAACATCGATTACATTTAATCTTCTATACTATAAATTTGTAGAAAAAAATGTGAGTGTAAGGAGTTATCTCCGCAAAAAAAAAAAAATTTGTACTTGGAACAGGTTCCACAACAATTAAAAAAGAGTAAAAACGAGAAGACCAAGCTAACTTCGTCTTTGCCGAAGTTTTTATACCCTTGCAAATGTTTTAATACATTAGAGTTTAAGAACGTCAGCATTAAAACAAACAATTTTTCTAAATAAAACTCACTTTTCGACCGATAGTTCCTATGACAGCTATAAGATATAGTCATCCGATTTTGACCAAAACTTTCAAATCTGTATAAAAGCGTATAATATTAATAATCGCTGAAGTGAGACACGTTAACATTAAAAACAAAAAAGTTTTTCTCATTAAAACCCACTTTTCGACCGATAGTTTCTATGTCTATGTCAGCTATGAGATATAGTCATCCGATTTTGACAAAAACTTCCAAATCTATGTGAAAGCGTATAATATTAATAATCGCTGATGTGGGAGACGTTAACATTAAAAACAAAAAAGTTTTTCTCACAAAGACCCGCTTTTCGACCGATAATTCCTATGGCAGCTATAAGATATAGTCATCCGATCCGGTCGGTTCCGACATATTAGCAGTGTGCAGTAAAAAGAAGACTCTGTGCAAAGTTTCAGCTCGATAGCTTTAAAACTGAGAGACTAGTTTGCGTAGAAACAGACAGACGGACAGACAGACGGACAGACGGACGGACAAAGCTCAATCGACTCAGCTCGTCACCCTGATCAAGAATATATATAGTTTATAGGGTCGGAAATGAATATTTCTATGCGTTGCAAACTTCTGGGCAAAATTATAATACCCTTTGCAAGGGTATAAAAATCTTAAATTTGAGCCAAAAATGTTTGTTTGAACGCCTATTTCATTTCATTCTGTGAAACAGAACATTTTATGATATACAAATTAAACATTAAATTCATTTAGTAAGCAGCGAAACGCGCGGATCTATTAGTAATCTTATAAAAGATTGAATTAAGCAACAAATTGGAGCACAATTTAATCCCAAGCTGGATCGTTCCATAACACTTGAGTTTCCTTAACATCCTTATCTGCACCTTCATTTCTACAACCAGAGTGAATTCCCTATTCTTAAGTAGGCGATTAAATTGTGACAGTTTTTTATTGTTTATTGCTCAAGTTGTTGAACCTTAATCTTGCGTTATCTTAGGATGCTCCTGTTCGTGGTTTTAAACAAAAAACCAATGGTTGATTAAAACGCAAATACTCTCAGCTCAGGTTTCAAAAACTGAATGAATCTTTATTTGAAAAGTTGGACCCATAAAATGGTATCACACAATCTTACATTGACTGGGTCGAATGTATTGGGTGGTAAATGCTAACAAATGTCATATTCAGAATAAATTTTATTGTTATAGGCCTATACTCAGATGAGATAAATTTTTAGTTAGCTACGATATTTCACATGAATAGAAACAATTTCATACAAATAGGATGCCTTTTTAAACGTATTCAGATATCAAAGCTGTACAAAATTGTTTCTATCCATGTGAAATATCGTAGCTAACTAAAAATTTATCTTATCTGAGTATAGGCCTTAATTAAAGTTTCATTTTGTATTACATGTTAAATATTTTCAAATGTGTTGCTTTTGTGAATCATTTAATAAACTTTGGAGTCTGGGATCTAAGAATTATTGGTGGCGATTTTGAGATTGTGTGGTATTTACCCTGTGTATACACAAATAAAATATCATGATAAATGCCCTTTAAAGTATGCTACATTAATAAATTTTATTAATTCAGCAAATTAATTATTTCATATATGACCCAATACTTCCTATTTTGTGTACCCTTAGCTGCTCCGACAATCCGAGTGAATGTACAGAGTGGATTATGTATGAAGCTGCAAATAACTACTTTCAATTATCTCGCTGAAAAAAAATATAAAATGTAAAGGCAACAAAGTTTGCATACCTTAAAGGGTATTTATCATATAATTTTGGAGTTGAGAATATTGAGTCGTTCACTTAACTGAATAAGTGAACATTTGCTTTTCCAGTTGTACAGTGTGAGTTATACTGAGAAACTTGTTCAGTTATTCTTGTTCAGTCACTTGTTCACTGCTATGTTTAGTTCAGTTAGTTCATTGAATTGTTCAGTGTGACCTGATCGGTGACTGCTCACTACTATTATTTTCTTTGCGTTTCTAAATAGAATAAATATTCTCTATGTATAGCCAAACTGTTTTAAGCAACAAGCTGGTTTGAATATTTGCTAATCGTCACTATGCCTTGGGCTTGAGCAAGTAAACAGCTGATTAACTGAACATCCGAATAACTGAGTAACTTGGACAATTGACTCACTTTGGAAAAAAGAACAAGTGAACATGTGTACTGAAATGAACAACATTTCCCCAGCTTTACTCTTGAGTAAGTCAAATTTTTTGACTCTCTATCATTTTTGCAAACCAAATACTAAGGTTTGGAACAGGTTCCGGATCAGCTTTTATTTGTTTTAGGTTTGGTTCACAGTAAAAGAAAAGTCCAAATTCGAATTCGTTGTCGAACCGTTTCAGACCAAAACCTGCTTAGTATTTGCTATCCAACATTCTGAAATGGCTGTTCATGACGTACCGCGTTTCAAACGTAAGCAGATTTTCTATGGAACAATACACCACGCGACCAGCTCTGAAATAGTTGAAATTTACATTCAACAGAACAAGTCAATTGTGAAAACTCAACGTGCTTTTAAAAAATTAAAAAATGTGACCGAAATGTGTAGAAATGGGACCGTAATAAGCAAAATTGCCGTATTTACGCCACTGAAAATCCTCAGGAGATTCAAAAGTGCCTCTCCATGACGAAAAAAGTCACAGTTTGGTGCGCGTTAGTGCGAAAACGGTCATTGGGCCGTTTTCTTCAAAATGAAAATGGCCATGCTGTTACCATCAACCAGGAGCGTTATCGCGACATGATGACCAATTTTGTGATGCCAATTATTCGTCGAAAGCGTATGAGTCAGTTATGGATTCAACAAGACGGCGCTCCACCCGCACAAGTCGCATAACATCGATTTTCTGATTGTTTCCGGGCCGTTTGATGTCGAAGTGGTGATTTGGACTGCCACCGCGTTCCCCGATTTACGCCGCCTGACCTCTGTGGGGATATTTGAGTCAGGTTTACGTTAACAAGCCAAGGACCGTAGAAGAGCTCAAGGACCAATAAGATTTTAGAACACCATATCGGATTACAGTATAGAGTTTCGGATTTCGAATACGATGGAAGTATGGTCGGACAGGAAACCCAAAATATTTATAATTTAAAAACACGGTTTTAGTCGTTTCAAATAAAAATTTATTGTTTCTTCCAATATGTTGGTCGATTTGCTAGAAATTTTAGGTAACTGCCTTTGGTGTTGGTTTTGCAGTTTTGCTCATTTGGCTTTCCCAAATAACTATCAGTCATTTAGTTGATACAAATTAGTCATACAAATTCTTAAAAAAATGAAAAATAAAATTATTGTTTGCTGTTTCGGTTCGGATTGTTTTAAAAAAGGTTCTGCTTTGGTTTACTGATATTTTTGAATATTTCTATTTTCAAAAAAGAAAAAAAAACTGCAATTCAAGCACATTTAAAAATAAATCATCGTTTCGCTTAAGTCTTTCCTGCTTCCCTTTAATTTCCAACACTTGTTGAAGTCCACTTAAAGTTGGCTCTCAAATTTATCAGCTCAATTGAAGTTCCATTAATATATAGCTCCTTTTACCAAATGCCTCAATTGAAAGTCAACTGAAATATGGAAGGCCACAATCAGTTCAATTTGAAGATCATTTCCGTGTTTAATAAACTCGTATGAAGACCTGGGCCTTGCACTCGACTGCAGTCAAGCTGCATGCAATTTCAAGCAGAACGAAAACAAAAAAAATAAACCAAAAGCCCAAAATCAAAGCGAAGGCGCTTCCAATTCCAGTTTTAGTTGAGTTGCTGCTGCTGCTGCAAGTCAATAGCCTCGCCAGCGTCGACCACCCCATATGCCCATGGCAAACAGAATAGACGCTGGGAGAGCTGCGTTGTCGTTGTCAGACCAGTTCTCGCAGAGAAAGAGAATCCTATAGCAAGAGAGAAAGAGAGCGATTGGCCGCAGCACAGCCCGGCGCGGCGGAGGCCTTTTTTATGATTTGGCGCGCCATTTGCTAGCCAACACTCGGGGCGTGCGGTTAAAGATTCAAAAGATACTGCTCTGCTGTTGCGTGAGATACATACGCGAGATTTGAAATTTTTTAAAACTGATCTTACCCGACCGTACATATCCGTTTCATATCGCCTTCAAACGCTTAAATAAATATCCTTCGCATATATAAAATTTTCGGCAGCAACATGTTTTTTTACGGACTGCGCATGCGCCTAAAAGTACTCTAAGCTACGTGGGTGGTCGCCGTGTTTTAAAGGACAAAGCTCAAGACAAAGGACATTGCATATTATTCAACAATTCCAACGCGTAATCAAGTGAAAATTCGTGAAATTAAGTAAAATATATAAAAGATTTCATCATGTCTACGGCATCTTCAAGCAACTCGAGTGGCGAGGATGGGACCACTAAAAAACCCGGCCTTAATATCGAGGAGAGCTCCCACCTGCTGGAGGCTGCCGAAAATGGTGCCAAATATGGTTCCAGGCAAGCGGTAAAAATCGTCAAAAACAATGGCAATGCCAATTCCACCAGCTCTGGTCCACATGTAGGCAAAACCATTTTATAATTATTAATGAATAACTGGTGCTGGATAACTCCTAGACTAACTCTTTAGTTGCTACCAAATTGTTTGACCTTGACAACGGGAACAAACATTAACGTCGCCTCCCATTAACGCAGTGCAAAACTTGAACTTAACAAAAATGTATCTTCAGCTCAAATATTATTTCAAAGCAAACAAACACTTTTGTGTATCTTAAAGGTAGAAGATAGTGGGGAAATGTGTTTGGGAGAAGATAAAAGAAATTGTTTGGAAAAAAATCTGATCAATAGGTATTAATACTTAAAGCATAAATAGGGTGGTGGTCGAATCTAAAGCTGCCTTGACACTTGTCATATATCCCTAAAGAGACTCTCTGACGATAGTGTAATAGCAAATGAAATATCTCTAAACTTTTAGAAAATTAAAATAGAATAGAGTTCTATTTGATAAGAGATTCTCTTTAGAAAATTTTAACAACTGAGTATTTAGAGATATTTGACAAGTGTAAATGCAGCGTCAGAAAGTCTTACTTCGAAAACATAGATATACGGGCCTGTTCCGAATTCCGAAAACGAGTGAAATTGTCGCAAATCGAGTTGATTGCTGTTCCGAATTCCGAAAATCGACCAGAATTGTCGTTTTCAAAATGTTGTGCTGCAGAGTCAGCGGAATTAAAAGTAATTGCTATTAAAAGCATTAAAATAAATCCCCAAAATTATAAACTGATCATTTTAATAATGTTGAACATTTTTAAAATCGTTTAGCATCACTACTTATAATGTTTACAATTTAAGTGTATTTTAAAATCATTTTTTTAAAACATCTATAAAATATTGCGTGAAAAGCAAAACCGAGCGGTCGTTTTCAAACCGAGCTTTTCTGAATTTCACTTTACGTTTTAGTCGATTTCAACCGTCAATCGATAGCTGCTAGGGTTGCTTCAAATAAATTAATGTGTTCGGTCAGCACTCTTTTTATTTTATTTAGCTATATTAAACCATATTAATTTTTTATGACTATGTTAAAATTCAAATTTAATAATTAAATACTAGTTTTAACTAAAAAACTAAATGGACTTAAAATGTTAAAAAGAGCTTTGTAAATTAAAATGATGGAGATGGTGACAACTCTGGCTGCTGTCGATATACGCAGGGCAGCCAGACAGCTGTTTATAAAACCGACTTCGAAACCGAGTTCGAAAAGTAAAAACGTAACCAAATCGTTCGGAATTGGGAACAGCAAATACTAAAACGTTCGTTTTCGTTTCGTTTTTACTTTTTGAAAACGTTCGGAATTCGGAACAGGCCTGATAAAGTATATTCTTAGCCCGCGCAAATAGACTTCAAATTTTGTAAACATTTTGAGACCGGTTTACGCAGTCTTAGAATTTCTTTAAACCCATAGTTTCTTGGATAAATATTCTAAGAATTTTCCGTAGATTTTTTAAAATTTTTTAACCCATACAAATTGACTCTCCCCTTAGCCATATAATAGATAAATTTTTTGTTGGTACGATATTTCACATGAATAGAAACAATTTCATACAAATAAGATGCCTTTTCAAACGTATTCCGATTTCAAAGCTGTTCAAATTGTTTCTATTCATGTGAAATATCGTATATTTTATTATGTTTAAAGCAAATTTACTTATCAAATTTTATTTTCAAATTGGGACAAATTTTTTAAAATAATTTTTTAAGTTACTTTATTCTTCCGTAATTTGTCTTTCAAATGTAACCTCATAGAATTATTGAAATTATCTGACCTTTTGCTCCATGTTTTTGGAAGAAGGTTTTGGTTCGATCCTTAGTTGGTTTCAAGTTTTGTTGATAGACAGTTAGCGCAATAGCTATAAGATGTTAAAATCTTTGAACTGATTGATTCAGTTATTTCTAGTGCTTTCCTATAATCGACTTATTTTCGAAACTCTTTGATAAGCTGATAAGCGTTATCTTCTAAACGTGGCATCAAGGATCTAAAAAAGTAAGGATGTTATAGATGCCATTTTGATTGCTTATTTAAATAGTCTTTTTATAATAATTGCTTTCGAAACGATTTCGATCATTATCGCACAATATTCAACAGATAACAACAAAGTTTAGGTTCGGTTCAGAAAATTTTCTCAACTTTGGTTTGATTTAAGGTTCGGTTTACAGTTGAAAAATTACGGAAATTCCGGGTTCAAACTTGTTAAGTTTATAACCGGTATGCACCGCTGGGGCTCCTTAATGGGGGCATAATTATTGGGGCAATTCTGCTCGACTATTTCCTCAAAAAATAAAGAGAAAAATAATTTTAAACTCTAATCTAAATTCTTCAAGATTTTGAAAAATTCTTCTTATCGAAGAATGTTTTTGAAGTATTTGTTATTATTATAGAATAGTTTGCTTAAATTTTGGAGTGGTGGAACCCAATGTTTGTTTACATAAAAAATGTTTTAATTCGAAAAATTAGTCCGAAATTTGAAATTAACCAAAACCTTGGGTTTAATGCTTCCATATATCGGTCCATGAACCAAAACTTATGTTTGACGACGAAAACTTTAGACATTCGAGCAAGCTCTACTGCTGAGACCACTGGGAAGCTATTCAGATGCCTGCTCTTCTCGTGTGAGGTGCTTTATACTTTTTGATCACATATTTTAAAATCGTTAAAAAAAATAATTCTGCCATCCAATAATATTATTTTAAGCAAGACCAGAATCACCAAAAGTAGAATCAAGCATCGATTTGATAAAGGTGGGACCCTTTATTATTTTGGCAAAGCTGATATGTCTCTCTATTAATGACTACCCAAAATGGACTTTGCACTTCATGAAGTATTTCAAAAATATTTTGTATGTAAAAAAACGAATCAAAACACCGCACCTGTTTCTTGCTGCATCTTATAAATTCCGTCTACAGTTCTGACCTACAGATCAGCTACTTCTGACAAATCCCTTGCATAATATAAGATTCTTCTGACTTATTTTACTAATTCCCAACTTAAATAAATCTGTACATATATACAGCCCTCTCCTATAAAACTCTTAGGGCCAATTTCCGGCACAGAGAACATTATCAATCTTATAACTAATCAGTCGATGAGTTCGAAAACATTGTGGTCTTTGCGTGGATCAACTTTCTATTTAAGTCTTACGCGTAAGTATGTCGAAAATGTGGGACAAGGTCGCAGCACACAGACAAGACAAAATTAATCATTAGTTAAACACTCAACAAAAAGAAACAAATTTCAAAGTAATTTTCGACAAAAAAAAAAGAAATACCAACCGCCTGCACGATAAGAGACTTTATCAATACTTGTTCAACGAGGGGGCGTACCTACTTCAATTCCTTTGGGAAGTGCAACAATTCGTAAACAAAAACTCGTCATCTCATTATAAATTAGCAATAAATTTACAAAAAATAAAACCAAATTGAAATCAAAGCAATGACAAAAACTTGTTTCAAAGGCTAAACCAAAGTATGTCATTATTTTGGGTTAAAATAATATACTGAATAATTCATAATAAATTAAATGGGATTTAAATGAACCAGAAATGTGTAGTCATTCCGGAACTGTAGAAACCCCTTTTAAAAAGCGAGAGTATTTATGACTTTGGCATATGCATAATAGAAATTAGCGAGTGATGATTTTGACAATTTTTGCCCCACATATGAATACAATAACCAAGTGTGCTCCGAGCTCTCAAATGCCGGCGCGTGGTTTTTGTCTAAATTATTTTAGAGATAAGTTTTATCTGATTTTCATTAAATACATTTTGAAGTTTGATTAGTTGATTATTTAAACAAGCACACAAAAATGGGCACACGAAAAGTATTTTTCTTAAAATATACTTGGTTATATAACAACAACTCACCCTTAAAGACTCCAACTGATGTGAACTTGGAAAAGCTTTTGAATTAATTAAACCAACCTTATCTAATGCCAACACCCCAAGACTTGCACCTTCCAAATTTCATTAAGCGTAAACTGACCTCAAAGCCGATAGGCACATATACCAGAGACACTTTTGGATTAACATTTAGTACACAGAAAATGAAAACAGTCTAAAACCAAGAAAATGATCACTAAACTGGTGTCAAACGATGTCAAAGGGCAATTAAAAATTTTTTGTTTGTTTATGAAAACTTGTCAATAATGTTATACATTTCAATAACTAAACTATCTCTTCTTTCTTCTTTATTGGCCTTTACAAGTTTGACGGTCGGCCTCGCAAGCTCTGCTACCTCTACTCTTGTCATATATCTCTACAAAGTCGGTTTTCAAAATTCTTTCAAAACAAATTAAAACGAATTGGAGCCAAATCCTAAGCACTTAGTTTGGGCAGCAACAGAAAAAACAATCATTATCAGCGAGACTTGATCAGAGAACTGCACAAATAACTTTTTTCTCGATTGCCTCATACACAAAAATTCTTACTCACATTTCATCAATCAACAAAACTCAGCGTAGAATATATGACAGAGTTTTTTTCCGTTTATGTACCAAAACTTCGTTGATAATCAACGAACAAAACTTAGCATCAGCGGTTGAAAAAAATAATCAAACTTTGCCGTTCGGATTCGGCGTTAAGTTCCTTTCTCTTGGGAAAAAATTAAAGACCAAAAAATAGAATTACTTTTTCCCTGAGGAGCTGTATACCTTCACAAGCATCGACCTGTTTTTCTAGAGCATTGCTCTCGCTATCTCTCTCTCTTTTACTATAACTGTAGCAGCAATTTATTATGAGACTGACTGACGACAATTGCCAAAATAAATCTCCGAGTAATAAGAGCAAGAGCATGCCCACCGCTGAATTAAAGCTTTATAAAATTGGTTGCAATCTTCTAAAATTCTGTAGAAGGTTCGGTCCTTAGCTTATAAAATTTAAGGATTTGGTTCGAGCCTAGGTTCATTGCATCTTTATTCGTTGAATGCCTTACCTTCCTTCTCTGAGTATCTCAACGCAGACGACTGTCGACCTGACGCATGACCGTGCGATCTATCACAAAAAAAAAAATGCAGCCATAAAGCTAAGCACTCAGCATACAAGAAGCCCGGTGGTATTAAAGGCAAGACTTTTTTCTTAGGGCGGCGAGCTCGAAGGTTTGAGCCCCTATCGAAGAAGTTTTAATATAAAGGCTACTCTTCCGTGAAAAAATAGTTCAAAACGGAGTCCGCTTGGGCTGAGTTGTGGACGGTGGTTTTTTCTTTAAGTACCTAAATTGGAATTGTTCATAAAGACCAATGGACCACTTTTATTGTTGGTATCAATTAGACGTCTCGTTCTAAAAGTTTCTGGTCCATCCATTATGAGGTCGTACATAAATATGTGAGGTTAGAACCATATTGTGACAAAATTTTTCTAGACCACTTTAATGAAGCGGTATCGACTGAGCCCTTTGTCTCTAAATTTGCTCCATGTTGTATCCACTGAACAATGCACAATGGTCCCAAAGTCGATTTTTTTTGGCATAAAGTCTAATTATAAAGATTTCTGCACGAAATTTGGTTTATACTCATATTTCGGGCCCCCAAGGCGACTTACAAAGATTCGTTCAATTTAGACCATTATTTTATATAGCTGCCATATAAACGATCTGGCCGATTTTCACTAACTTTGTTGTTTTTCAAACTATTGAACTGAAATTCAGTTTATACACGTATTTTAGGCTCCCAAGGTGTCCTACCAAATTTTGTTCAATTTAGACTATTATTTTATATAGCTGCCATATAACCGATCAGGCCGACTAGCATGAATTTAGCTGATTTTGATGATGTAATAAATGCAATATTTACAGAAGCTAATCTATTAACACAACTTTAATTAGGTATATATTTTTAATCATTAAATTCAGAATCTAAATGTAAACAGTATTTATTCTCAATATCGGATCCATCCGAATCGGTATCGTCAGTATTATCTTCATCACAAAGAGGTTCCATACTACAACTTAATGTAAAAGAGGGAACGTCCAAAAGCGGAATGACATCCGTCGGAAGAGGTATCTTTTTATTTTGTGCCTTTCTTTAATTTAAACATTAACTAGAGATCAGTGGATCGCTAGAGTCCATAGCTCTATGAAAAACGACGTGCATATTATTCTGACGACTGCTTTTTCGTGTATGCATTCTTCAATCAATTTTTTATGCTCAAACTCGAAGTGGTCTGAAAAAATCGTAATTTCACGGGTTCGGGAAAATTCGGGAAAAAACCAATTAGACTATCGTATAGAGGACACTTTAATGAACAATATTGCATTAACAGTTACGACAATCCACCAAACTTTTACTCCACGAAACAGAATTATTTTGAGGTTAAGCTCGCCTAAAACAACACACAACAAAAACACATAAAACAGAGGACAAAGCACATATATAGAACAAACTCAAACGAAATTGTATTAAACATACCTTGGACATTATTTTCCATAGTTTACTTCAATTGTTTTAATCAATTTTCGTTTATTTTAAAGGCAATAAACTTAGACAAAATTTTGCCACAACAAAAGCCACGTGCGGAGTTAAATGAATGGCTGACTTTCAGGGCTTCGCAAAACTTTAAGGGCTGCATTTCATAATAAAATTTTTCGATTCTATGACCACTGGGATATACTCTTTTAAAAAATAAATCGATTTTTCCACAAATCGCAACTTTTTTTTTGACTTTATGCCAAATAAATCGACTTTGGGACAGAACTCCCTTTCCCTGCCTTCACTAAGAAAATATAATTTTAACATTCGTATTCAGACGTTGTACTTAAAAAAAAATGTCGTCCCAGGTTTTCCTTATTAAAATTTATATTTTCATTTTGGTTACTAAAATTGTTATTCTAATTTTTAGTACACCCCTTTTGAACTATGGTTCTAAAAGATTCATTAGGTTTTCCAATACATTAGGAATTCCCATCGATATTGAAAAATACTCTAGGTTGCCTAGAATTATTTTTCCATTAAATAATCCCATAAAATCGGCATAAATTTAAAAACTTGGTGCCTATGCAAATTGCAAATAAAATTTAATGAAACATTTGAGGAATTCAAAAGTCATTCCAATAGTAAAGTTATATTTCTGAAGCGCACTGTTGCGTTTTTGTCTGGTCTGACATTGAAATGAACTTGGACTTGGCTTGGTTCACGCAGTTGGGTGACAGCTGGTAGGGGTAGTCTGCCTTACGACCAACAAGTTCCTTTCGATTCGCTTAACTGCCAACGTAAATCTAAATATAGCCCTTAGCAGTCGCAGTGACCACATTAGCCACAAAAAAAAATTAAATACTGGCATCCAGCACAGAATCAGAGAAACGAAACACATATCGATTTCATTGCCGACTTTAATGCTTCGTTTACTTTGACTGGCAGCAAGCTGTTATGGGGAGGTGTGGCTGTAAACATGTACGTAGGTGTCTTCTCCTTCGTCCCCCCTTTTCACGGCAAGCTCAGTGCAAGAGATAGTAAGTACTAAATGTGAATGTATTGTATTGCAACTCTCAGCATGCATTTGGCTTTTGCCCGCCGGGGGCGGAAGTGATTTTTGCGTTGGTTTCTGGCGCGTGGGCTGCTGATTGAGGAATGGTACATTCTATAAGTGGGCGACCACAGATATGTACAAACATACATATATGTGTGTAGTATAAGATAAAGAAAATTACGAGAGAAAATGTGTTGTGGCATTTATGTGTATAGTATGTAAGTAACTACGTAAATAAACTATAATTGTGTGAAAATTATTAAGATTTGAATCAGAAGTATCTATTTATATAAATAAAATTAAATTCATTAAAATTTAACAAGTGTAAGCTAAATAAAAGTCTCAAAAATAAAAGCATTGTCTTAGGTCAAGTTTCAAAAGAATAAGCTTTGAAATTTAGTAAAAGCACACAAGCCCCTAAACTATGCTTTAATGTGCTTAAAAAAGCTCATTTAGTAGATAAGTTGTCTTGTGTATTTTGTTAGATAAACATAATAAATAAAAGTACAATATATATTGAGGGTGGCAGTATGAATGAATTAATTATTGTATTACTTTTGCCCTACAAAAAAGGTCATTTTATTATAAAATGACAGTTATTTCTAGGTCGGTAATTGTACACCCTTCAAGAGTGCTTATTTACCCTGCAAACATTTTGTCGGGTTTCTTATCTCCCTCGTCAAAAAGTGGTTTGGAAAGTTTGAGATGAGAGTTTGATGATAGTTTGGCGATTTACAAAAACAAAACTCACAAGGTTTCGCATTTTTAACATAAAAGGGATAAATTGGCGATATGTGGCATCAATTTCTATTGCCCTATATATATGGGCAGAGTGATAAATAAGAACTTGAGAATTACAAGCATTCATTTAGGGGTGAATGCTTTCAAATAGATTCAATACAAGTAACCCTCTAGTTAACTCGTCTTAGACGCACAGCGTGGCGCAGTCGTCTAAAACGTCAGTCCCATCGTGATTTTCAGTCCAAGGGAACCGAGTTCGAATCGCCTCAGAGTAAGTAAAAGTTTTTCATGTAATTAAGTATAAGTTTGTTTAATTCGTTGTTCATCGGAACAGGCAAGCAGAGAGCGCAGCGCGCACAAATATTTATTTTTTTGTGTGAATCGCTTTCTTATCCCTGAGAAGAGACTTTTTCGTATCTCCCAGAAGAAACGCTTTCTCTCCTTCAAGAAGTTTCGCAGAGTGACACATTTCTTCCCGAAGGGAGATGAGAATGCGATAATAATGCGATATCGCCAGAGTGAAGCGACACCTACTGGAAGAATCGCATTCTTATCTTCTGCGATAAAAAATGTTTGCTGGGTAATATTGACATATACAGAGAAGAATGCATCTTGAATGTTTTATGGGATCTAGGCTTTCCGAATGTTATCCGGAGGAAACTTCACACTTTGATGTTTTTTAAACAGTAAAGATTCTAGTTACTCTACACATGAGTCAATAAATTGGTTTTGAAAACAATTTTAAGGATGGGACAAACCCAAGAAATCGAAAAAAAGATTATTCTAAAATTTTTCACACAGAGAGAAAAAACTGTTCAAGAAATAAGTTGCCTTCAACTATGTCAAAAGTCGGTCAATCCTGTATTTTAGTTTAGTCCCAAAGTTATTGTCTTTATCTAGGCTTGATTAAAGCTCGAAATTGGCATATTTTCGACTGGATCAAACATTCGGATCCATTAAAAATGGCCAGATATTAATTTAAGCTCGTTATTCTTACTTGTTTTGAACTCAAAACTGATTGGTTCAAGAATACCTGAGATAATACTGAGCTCTATTTTTCAACTATGCTCAATCCAAAAAAGGATTGCTGCAAAAATGTCCGAGACTGACTTAAGCACGATAATCAAACTAAATTGTATCCCAAAATAAGCTTCATACAGGAACACAATGTTATTGTATAGACGACCTTTATTATATTTAAGTTTGAGCCGGCTCGAGGTCATTAAAAACAAAACAGAACCAAACACAAAGTTTCTATGTAGCTGTTTTAGAAGTCCCTGGGCCTATCTTCAGTAGACTTTGCCCACCGACTGCCTTCTCATGTCTGGAGTGCTATAACTGGTAGAGAATTCTAAGGCAGCAAGGCCTTTGTGTATCTGTGTGTACCATTTTGGCCTTACTGTGTTAGTAAGAAATATTGATGTAAAACATCTTTAATTTCGGTACGGAAGATTTTTGTAGGAGTAAAATTTGAATTCAGCGCCACGTGACGCTGACGCTAGCATATTTTGTGTTGTTGTTTTAGCGCAGTGTCCCAGGGGGAGAGGAGTGAAAATGGGTGGAAAGAGGATAGAAACTGGAGGTGACTAAAGTGAATTTATAGTGACTTAACAGTGACTTGACAGGGACTAAACAGTGACTTTACAGTGACTAAACAGTGACTTGACAGAGGCCAAACAGTGACTAAGCAGTGACTTAACAGTGACTTAACAGTGTCTTGACAGTGACTAAGCAGTGACTTGATAGTGACTTAACAGTGACTTGACAGTGACTAAACAGCCCTTAAACAGCTCTTAAATTTAGCATCATGTTTCACATCAAAGAATCGTGAGTGTTCACGACACTCACACCTTTTAAAGTAGCTTTTTCTTAATAAAATTTTAGCATTGTTTTGACAACGTAGAATGGATTTTCAAAATTCACATTAAGATCCATTTTTAAAATCCTTTTCACATTTTTCAGTTCCTTTGGGTTATTTGGAACTGAATAAGATCAATAAATTATATTTTATTTATATATTAGAAAATAAATCGATTTCGAAAATATCCAATGGATCCCAAAAAGATTACTTAATCCAAATGGATACCGAAAATATCCTAAGAATCACAAAACTATCCTTTTTTTTCTTTGGGTAGCCTTTTGTAATTGATTCAATTACAAACAAGTACGACTCGTACTTGAAATTTTAGTCGGACAGTCGAGATCAAATTAATATTTTTGAGCTTGATTTTAGCTCCCCTTTTTTTCTGTTTAGCTACGAAAGTGTGCGATGGTGCAGTGCGCTATATTGTTCGTTGAGTGCAAAAGGTTCTGTGATCGATTCCCAAACAAGTCCGACAAAATGTTTCTTTCTTTTTCTGAAAGACTTAAATGAACCAAGTCAGGTGGGTTGGTGGGTCGTTGAAGTTGTTGCGATGAAAGAAAAGAAAGTTCTGATCCTATAAAATATGTCCGCACCAGCAGCGTTTGTAACCAATATGAAGTGACCGCTTATAACCTAATCAAATACGTTTCCAGTTCGTTCTTAAAAACGGAACAATACTAATTCAAACACAAAATGGCAGTAACAACATTTTACTACAAATGAGAAAAACCAATTTTACACTAATTTAGGTAAAGTTTGTGCTCATCTTTGAGCCCAATGTTATCACTATTTTCCCTCTGTGCAGGTTGTGTTAATCAGACATTTAATTAGTTATGCTGATTATTATTTAACTTTGGCTAACAAAATTATAAGTAAGAACTTTTTCCTTTACTTGGGCCAAAGTCCCACAAGTTTTGATGAAAATTTGTCTTGATAGGTCAAATTAGTGAGTTTTTTGACTATATTTGGTAAACATTTTTGCATATGGCACCATAGTTTTAGTTTTTAGTGAGGAAAAAACTGCAATCATGGTTATTTGGCCAAAGTTTTATCATAATTTGGGCCAATTGTTTGTCAATGGGACCTTAGCTTTAGTAGTGTGACATAATGGTTGTTCAATATATACAATTTTTCCTATTTTCATTTGCTCTCTATTTCTTTGAGAAATTGATAACGAATTTACCAAGTTCAACATATTTACCCTAATTATTATTTATGGGTCAGCCGAACAGAAGTAGGAAATTTTTAATTGCTTTATAGAGGCGATAGGCGTCATTACCAAAAAAAAAATGAAATTATGATAGGAACCAGTTATCTTGGAACAATGTTATCAAAATATTTGAAAAGATTATGCCATCAACAACATCATTATAGAGTTTAAATTGTAAATAGTTTAATATTGATTTTCACTAATGATTACTGACAGTTCATTGATAACTATTCCCATACAAAGTCTCCCCATTTTATTGTTAATAGCTGGGCTATTTTATTTTGCGCCTTTATAAAAAACGAGAGCGTAAGTTAAGGACGGCCCTGACCGACTAGGATATACCCGTTACTTAGCGGAAGAAATGTTAATTAACAGAGCACCAACATTAGTGTTAGTAGTCAACGCATGCTGCCCCCAAATAAATGCCAATTTTTTGGCCCTTAAGGAAAAGCCAAAAGGTATGCAACACATTTTTAGCCAAGCCCAAATATAGGACGCAAGGTAATATTCTTATAACTCCGCTATTTATTAACCGAAATTTATGAAAATTTCAGAGATTATAGATGTGGGGTATATAAATGTGAGATTCGAAGCAGAGATCGATATCTTAATTTGATTTTTTTTCCATAAAGGAATTTTATAAACTATTAGATAAATTGTACTTAACAATGATTGACATAATTAATAAAATGAGAGAAAATCGGCTGGTCAACAGATAACGTACATAAAAATGAGTACAAGACAGATCTTAAATAAAACAAGGCAACTAAATTCACCCTTTTAGTTTATTAAAGAGATGATGATTCTAGATGATTTTTGTGTGCTTAAACCGAATTTGTTTTGTGCGAAATGGTCAATCACGGAGGGATTTTGTAATTGAACAAAAAGTAAAATGTATTTGATGATATAGAACTAGAATAGAATAGAATAGAATAGAATAGAATAGAATAGAATAGAATAGAATAGAATAGAATAGAATAGAATAATAGAAGAATAGAATAGAATAGAATACAATAGAATAGAATAGAATAGAATAGAATAGAATAGAATAGAATAGAATAGAATAGAATAGAATAGAATAGAATAGAATAGAATAGAATAGAATAGAATAGAATAGAATAGAATAGAATAGAATAGAATAGAATAGAATAGAGAATAGAATAGAATAGAATAGAATAGAATAGAATAGAATAGAATAGAATAGAATAGAATAGAATAGAATAGAAATAGAATAGAATAGAATAGAATAGAATAGAATAGAATAGAATAGAATAGAATAGAATAGAATAGAATAGAATGGAATGGAATGGAATAGAATAGAATAGAATAGAATAGAATAGAATAGAATAAATGGTTTATCTTTGCTTTAAAATATCGTCCAATTACTTGGGCTAATTTTTTTAGAAGCTGAGAAAAGGTACTTTACGATGATCTGATGAAAAGTTCGATCAAACATGTGGGTTCCGCCTAAAACGCGCCTAAAAAGGATCAAAATTGACATTTTAAGCAAGTTGAGCTTAAATTACCAAACATCCAGACGTGATGGTCCATTTCTCTAAGAACTTGACCTTGTTGCCTAGTATAATTTGTGAGATATCGCTCCACTTTTTTGACAAACAAATGTTAGCAATATCAGATTATGTTTATTTCAATGAGCTCTCCAAATATTGTACATACTTAAATACTACATTTTTGGTAAACAGCAATTCTATACCTAATTAAAAATATATTTTCATATATTTCAAAAAACGCTCAGTGGATAGCTGAGAATAGACTCGAGATGGCTACCAACCCAATTCTTGTGCTATCCTGAATAGTTGTTATTTCTTGATAATTAAAATTAAACAATCAAGTTTAAACTCCAGCCGGCCAAACTAGCACTTTTATATGTATGTTATATCAACCAATTATATCAGTTATAATAGTATTTAAAAACCATTCCATCAATTTACGTAGCCAATTGCAATCTTATAGCTGCTACACATCACCGGAAATGACCCCCATGATAACAAACTCAAAAATAAAAGCAGTCAAACAAGTACTTAATGGTTTTTATCATGAATCAATTATTTCTTCTCTTTATATAACAGAGCGATCTACTCTTTAAACCCATACCCAACTTATAATCTTAGTTTCTATGTATATTTTCTTATCACCTGCAAAGTTTAATCAAAAATGATTACCAAGTTCTACTCTGATACTATGAGAAGGGGTAGTAATCCAAATTCCTCATCAATATACTTGTACCTAAAAACTTGCCCCAATTGTGTTTGTACCACCTAAGAGTATAACATTTATCAAACTTATCAAAAACATCGTTGTGTGGTGGGGTCTTAAGTAATTTCCTTGACATTTTGAACATTATGGAAAATACTTGACAACGTGTCCAGCATAGCTAAAAAGATTTTGTGTTTTTTTTTTACCATGAGGGGAGACCCTTCTTCCTCTAACTTATCACTTATCAGTGAGAAATAAAAATCCTAATCGCTGAAGGGGGCATTATCATGGCTTATGGGGTTCGGTTGGGTTTGATAATACAGCGAGTCAACAGTCTGAGTTAGTTAGTCAAATCGAAACGTTTCCATTAACATCGACTCTCTCTCTCCTCATTTCACCCGCAGGATCAGGAGAACTTACTCGGCAATATGGTGCACACATCCATTCAAAACAAGTCCCGGACTTTGCCACAATATGTGGCCGCCTTGGCTGCCGCTGGTGGTGCTTTTGCTGCCGGTACCCTCTTGGGTTGGACCTCACCCGCCGAAACACAAATTGTGGTTGACAAGACAGGTTACGATTTTTCGGTCTCTGATGATCAATTCTCCTGGGTCGGCTCGTCCATGACTTTGGGTGCTGCTTGTGTGTGCATTCCCATTGGATTCCTTATCAATTTCATTGGACGCAAGTGGACCATGTTGGCGTTGGTTCTGCCCTTCTTATTGGGCTGGGGCCTATTAATTTGGGCCATCAATTTACCCATGATGTATGCGGCTCGTTTCATTTTGGGTATTGCTGGCGGTGCCTTCTGTGTTACCGCTCCAATGTACACGGGGGAGATAGCTCAAAAGGATATTCGTGGAACGCTGGGCAGTTTCTTTCAACTGATGATCACCCTTGGTATACTGTTTGTGTATGCCCTTGGCGCCGGACTGGATGTCTTCTGGATAAGCGTAGTGTGCGCCATTATACCCATTGTTTTTGGTGTCGTATTCTTCTTTATGCCGGAATCGCCCACATATTTGGTAAGTCATTAATACACATATATATAGTAAAAGAATAGATTCTACCATTTTTTGACACAAATCAAGACAAAATTTATAACTTGAATGTTTTAAAAAATGAGAGATTCCAACAGTTTTACCTTATATGATGAACTCAAAATCGGTTTTGTTCTTTATAAATTTCCGCTGAATTTTTACAAAATTGAAAACAAATTTCAGTTTTTTTCCCAGAAACCCTTACCAATCAAAATTTATATATAGGTACTCCATGCATTGATAAATAAGGTTTTACCTCCGTTCTTCCTCTCATATTAAAAATAGTTTCTATTCTCAATTTGTAAAAATCTTGTTTCCTATATTTGTTCTTACACTACCAATTTAACATAAATTAATGTAAATATAACATTTGACCATTTTTCCACCTCGGAGATTAATTTTCTACATTGACATTCAAATAAAGTGGAAACGGATATCCAAAACAAAATCTGAATAAAATTGAAATACTTCTAGAAAACTTTTCCCCGAAGACAAATATGTCCAATTATTTCATGCAAACCGGGCTCTAAGATGATCAGTTGAAAAAGATTTCCCCTTAGTAAGGGTCCCGTCATGATTCGTTTCGCAGACCGACTCAGGCCTTTACATTTTACCAGAGTATTCAACCAAAACAAAAACCGATTTTTAATAGCTCTAACCGAATCAAACCGAAGCCGTAACCGAAATAGAATTTTTTTCGTACCGTAACCAAAACCGAAATGGATTTTATTTCGTTTGGAACAGAAAAGAAAAATGACCCGCTCCCCAAAAATGATAGTCTAACGGTGTCAGATCACAGCTTCTTGGCGGCCAATTCACATTTTCATATTTGCTGTTGATTCGATTTTCGAGGATAGGACGCAGAAGATCGATTGTGGCGTGCGCTGTTTGGCACGCAGCGCCGTCTTGTTGAAACCAAATATCGTCCAAGTCTTCCGCTTCAATTCCCTTCACCAATCACTTAACATTGCGCGGTAGCGCTCACCATTCACGGTCACGGTGGCTTCTTCTTCATTTTCAAAGAAAAATTAACCAATGATGCCTCGAGACCCAAAGCCGCACTGAGAAAAAAAAGGAAAGTTTTGATGATCCTTAGGATATTTTCGGTATCCATTTGGACTGGATAGTTAGTATCCTTTTTTTATTTATTTAAATTTTTTTTTTTAAAGGTTTTAAAATTTATTATATTTATTGTTCAGTATCCAAAGGAACTAAAAAATGTGAAAAGGATATTTTAAAAAATGAACCTTAATGTAGATATTTGAATATCTTTTTTTCTCTGTGCGCACCCAGCACTGACACGTGGTGAGTCCATTGCCTTCTCGATGACGATATGCGGATTCTTTGTGCCCCAGATGCGACAATTTTGTTTATTAGCATAACCACCGAGATGGAAATGTGCTTTATTCGAAAAGATGATTATTCGGTCAAATTCACCATATTCGGCCAAACGATTTTTCGCCCAGTTTGCGAGCTGAAGACGATTCGGATGGTCAATTGGCTTTAGCTGCTGCACCAATTGAACTTTGTATGGCTTCATGGCAAGGTCGTTATGTTTTGAAATCGATGGCTAGTTGACGTGCGTTGTTCACGCACATTTTCAGCAACCGTAGCAATTTTCCGGTCGAGCGCACCTTTAAACCCGGGTCGAGTACGTACCACGGGTTGTTGTTTATCCACCAAATATTACAGTTTCACGAACTCGCTTCATCCTACTTTTCGGAATTGATCCGCAAATTAAGTTGTTTTTGTAAAATTTTTTTGTTTATTTTCGCACAGTTTAAGTCGAGGACTCACCACTTTGGAAATATGTTTTTAATATTTCAAGCGAATAGCGACCTATTTCTTAAATGTTAAAGTTGTTACTAAATATTAGTCCCTTTCCGAATGACATTTGACGTTTTTAAAGTCAAATTATGAATAGTTCAAATTCCAAACACTAGATGGACCACCCTGTAGAAGTAGTTTAACAGTAAGTGTCGAACGACTATTTTCTGGTTGAAAATAATGATAATGAATCCATTAAGAAACAAATTGAACGCAAACATTTTAAACACAATTATGATACTAAGATCTCTAAGTATATGTAATTTTATATTTAATTAAACCGGTAACCGAAACGATAATTTCGTAACCGAATCGCAACCTGACCGAAATAAAAACACATCACCGTATATCGACAGCAACCAGATCTGTCACCAACTAAAAATTTAAAGTAGAATTCTGAACAGCACGGTTTGGTCACAGTGACACGGTTTTGGTTTTCATTCAATATTTTATTGATGCTTAAATAAAGTTCTTCTAAAATATATTTCAACATCAAACAAATCAATAAAAACTCAATTCGTTTTTAATTAATGTTTAGCATTGTTATTAAATTTAGTTTAAAATTTTAAACGACAAATCTTTTCAATTTGCGGAATTCAGCAGAGAAATTAGCTCGATTTGCGACAAGTCCAATCGTTGTCGGTTTTAGGAATAGGCCTGGATAAACAATTTTTTTCTATTCCCGATGAATTTCAGTGATTCGGTAAAAATAGAGACATGCTAATCTTAGAGACTTATGATGCTTCAGTAAAATTCGCAGATGTGGAGGGCAATATTTATCTACAAGACTGGATGTACCAAATTAGGGAGTCTAACTAAATTAAAACTTTTCCTTGCCTCACATTAATAAGTAATTTTTTTGTTTCTCCCATTCCAGGTCTCTAAAAATCGCTCTGAAAGTGCTGTCAAGTCCATTCAATGGTTGCGTGGCAAGGAATACGACTACTCCGGTGAATTGGAAGAGTTGCATCAGACCGATCGCGAGATTCGTGAAAACAATGTGAATCTCTGGGCAGCACTGAACCGTCCCGTCACACGCAAAGCTTTGGCCATCAGTTTGGGTCTGATGTTCTTCCAGCAAGTGAGCGGCATTAATGCGGTCATTTTCTACTCGAAGAATATCTTTGAGGTAAGTACCGACAGCAGAAGAATTGGGAAAACCAAGTTTAACTGATGTTTTCTTTTTGCAGGCTGCCAACACTGGAATTAGCTCAGATATATCGACCATTTTGGTGGGTGTGATGCAAGTGGTGGCCACCTTTGTGTCCGTTTTGGTGGTTGATAAGCTGGGACGTCGCATACTTTTGCTGGCCTCGGGCGCTCTCATGGCCCTGTCCACCGTTGCCATTGGTGTGTACTTCTATCTGCAGGATCAGGATGAGGAAAGTGTGGCTAATATTGGCTGGTTGCCGTTGGCCAGTTTGTGCGTGTTCATTATCATGTTCTCGATTGGTTACGGCCCGGTGCCCTGGCTGATGATGGGCGAACTGTTTGCCACCGATATTAAGGGATTCGCTGGCTCCATAGCCGGCACCACCAACTGGGTGTTGGCTTTTGTGGTGACCAAGACATTTACCAACTTGAATAAGGCCTTGGGTAATGGTGGCACCTTCTGGCTTTTCGCTGGCCTCACTGTGGTCGGTGTGTTCTTTGTATTCTTCGCTGTGCCCGAAACGAAAGGCAAGAGCTTGAATGAGATCCAACAGGAGCTGGGGGGTAATCGTAATGCACCA
>JAEIFU010002345.1:0-45625 GCA_018904235.1 Lordiphosa stackelbergi
AGACAAGCCCCACTCAAACATGACAACCACTTAATGAGCAGCCAACAAAAGAGACCCAAACAGCCGGAGAGCGAGAAGGAGAGAGATTATAAACAAATTGTAAACAAAACTCAAAATGCGAGCAACAAGTTCTTTGGCGTGCGAGAGGAGAACAAGTTTCGTGTGGAGTTGAGTGCAAAGTGGCTGCAGCGCTGTCGCTGCCGCCGCTCCACACTTAACGCATGCGGCCGGCTTTGTTGTTGGGTCAGTTTACGAGACGTTGGCGCGTAAGTTGGTTGCGTTTTTGTTGTACTGAGAAGCGGCGCGCGCATAACCGGCAAAATCCTCAGCCTTGAATTCGCCAGGATCGGGCAAAGCATAAAAATAACCGTAATAAAAAAGTGCCATACCGTATTTCTCTGCAAACGACCTTTAAGCAGAAGTGTAAAATAACACCACCATAAAAATATGACATAAAACAAACGAAAGTAACAAGAGTAATAAGGTCGAAATTTATAATAATAATTTTTCGTCAACGTCGGCGACACCAGAACAACGTTTTCTTGTGTTTGTGTGTGCGAAATGTGATAAATGCAACGAAATTCTTTGTAACTGTCACGTTTAAAATTGTGCACCCGTTTTTTGTGCGTACTTTTTCTGACGGTGAATTTTCAGAGAGCGCGCGTGTTTAATGGAACATTATTTTCACTGGCGAAAATTTTAAAATAGTGCTTGTTTTTTTGGGAGAAATATGACAACGGCGTTAAGCAAAAATTTTAATGCTGCATAAGCTGAAAACATAAAAAGAAAAATGCTTTTTGTTTTGTGGTTTAATCACAACAAAAGTCAGAGCGAAAAAAAATAAAAGAAAGATTTTTGATTGATTTGGGGTACATAAAAGTGTATAGACACTGAATAAATAAATTGAATCAAGGACAAAAATAAATTGGAAAAAGAACCGAGTGTAGAACTCTTACATATTTAGTTGAGTTTCTCTGTAAATTACCCACAACATATTTTCTCCTTTAATTTTAAGTTTTATACTTGAAATTTTTACAAATTTAGTTGCTGTTTATTCAATAGAGACCCTTGATTACTGATCTTGATTTTATAATATTTGCTTACACTGATCAGTGTTCATCATCAGTTTGATTATATCGATATGATTTTCCACAGACATATCTAGAGATTTTGCCGATGGTTGGTTTGTAAATCTCTCGAAAAAATCGTCGGTGCCACAGAACTTCAAGAGATTTCATTTTCTTTTTAGAAAATCAATTTAGAAGACCAGATGTTCCAATTAAAGTTCCATCTGAATCTCTGGCCAAAAAAATGACCCCTTTTTTGGTTATAGGTTAATTTGATGTTTAACTAAAATGTTTTGATTGTGTTATATGTTTTATGATGCATTTTTAAATCATAATTCAAATTTAAGTCATATTTTCCATAAATATAATGCAAAATTTAAAAATTTGTTGGCGCCAAGCATGAGGTATAACTTGCAGCCCTTAATCCGCTGCCTTTCAAGTAGATGGCGCCACCATGGACACAGGGCTTTGCTAAATCTCCTAACCAAACACGGGAGGTTTGAAACCAACCAAAAGAAATTTCTGTGGCACCTATGAATTGGAATTCGGTTGGAATTTGTTTGGAAGCGGTTTCTGTGGCACCCCCGATTAAGTTTATAATGAAGATGGGAAATCGGATCTACTTCCCGATTTCTCAATACCCGGCTATTGAAACTAATCTTGAGTTTCTCATACTGCAGTTGAGCGGATCACCGCATAACAGTGAGATAACAGTTAAATAAGTTTCGATAGAATTATCGATAAAATCGTCGATAGGCAAACTACAAATTCAAACACTTGACCTGTTTATTATGTTCGAAAATAAATTGAATGAAATGAGTAGAAACCCCTTTTAACTGTTTTCATATCTAAATGCTTCTCCACAGCAGTCCTATACAGAATAAAATACTGCTGTGCCGAACCAAATTTTTATGTCATTTAGAAACCAGCCTTGTACTCCTTTAAGGACTTATTCCATAAAATTTTATTTCGGAACAATACTTCATTCAAATAAGACTGCTTTGCAATAGCTTTTCAAAACAGTTCAAAGGTGTTTCTATTCATGACAACTTCGTCATAAAAATTGATTTTCGTGCGTTCTGGAAATCGGCCTTTATTCAGATGATATACAAATTAAGTTTGGCACAATATTTCACATGAATAGAATAGAAATGGAATTGTGAACAGCTTTGAAATCTAAATGTTTTATAAAAAAAGAGACTTATTTCTATGAAATATTGTGTTGAATTGTGCGTTATCTCATCTGGGTATAAGCCTTAAAGCAAAATGATATCAAATAAATAATCTGAATGAGTATTGGATGATGGCAAATGGGTTCAACGATAAGGAGTTTACCTCTATCCATACAATTATAAAAACCTTTTTTTTTTGCAAAAAATTATAAAAATCAAACACATTCCGCTGATTCGGTAGATAAGTTCACAACCAAAGTAAACAAACTCCGCTTTAGTTTGAGCTTTACCGTACTTTGAGACACTTGAAAGGTTTTTAAATTAAACATGTTGATTTGTACGTTTTACATCATTTTAATACGTACTCCGTTTATACATAAAAACTAGAGCGTAAGTTAAAGTTGCCTCTACGCGGCTTCGATATACCCGTCGACTTCGATATACCATCCGAAAAGTATGCAACATTTTTGTAACTCGGCTATTTATTATCCAAACTTGATAAAAATTTCGGGGTATATACAGGATTTGTCCGGAAAGTAATAGGACTGATTTTCTTCCGCCGCGACTGTACTTCGGAGCGTGTTCGCACCGACTGGATTCGGTAGAGGGCGTTCCTAGCTAACGAACGAGAGTCGAGTCAGTCGATTAAATTCTGTGTGAAATTCGGTTAAATCAACTCAGTTCTATTACTTTCCGGACAAACCCTGTACTATATTATTCTCAAAAGAAATATTTTTTATAGTTTACAAAACTTTCATGTAACTTTAATCTCATTTTTACAAGATGACCATTTAATAAATTATATCCGAAATGTTGTCTCGCCAATGTCTTTCAAAAATTAAAACAATTTATTTAATTAGTTTAGACTTCGGATTTTCTAAATCCTCATCAAGTCTAGGTTGAGCAGGCTTTTCAAATTAAAAGAAATACGGAGAGTGCACATACTGCTGATGTCCAATTTTGTTGTAAACCTGTCTTTGGGACTGTCTCAAGCGGCATGATGTAGCTTCTGCTAACTAACTGAAGATAGGCAAAGACTGCTGATGATTGAATTGTGGTAATTCATGAAATAGCTATATAGTCAACCAGCCTCCTTCGAAATCACAACTTATTGACCTGGAGCCTGCTAAAAGTTCTAGGATTGATATTAATCTAAAGAGTAACATTGAAATTCGAAAATTATTTTGTTTATTTAACAAAATTATTGATTTACCAATTAACCAAGGTTTGAACCAAAACCTTCACCAAGTGATTGTTTTAGTGACCTTTTGATTGAAAATCGTAGAACTTTTTAGGCAGGCTCTAGGTCATTAAGTATATTTTTTTGTCCATAACTTTTCTAAACAAGTCACTTAAAACACGAAGGAAAGTTGACAGTATAGCTATTTCATGAATACCAATTCAATCTTCAGCTGTCGGCGACTGTCCTTAGTGTGTTGGCACCTTAAAAATTCGAGCATTAACTATTGCTAAATTTTGTTTCGAGCCTGCGAATCGAAACCTGGTGGAACAAAGAAAAGCTGTACATAAATGATTATATTTCTCATTAAAAAGTCTTTAATATAATGTTACAAAAAAACAACCTTTGTTTTAATAATATTTTTTTGGGTTTCGTTAAACCATTCTGCAGAAATGCCCATATACGTTGTCCGAATCTTATTGTATTTGTTGGTTTTTGTGGGTAATTTGGATGTTTTAAAATCTTTTAGAATTTTTTAGTTTGCCCAATTGTAGCGACTATAGAAATTAAAGCTCGGCTTGGACTTTTGGATTAATAAATCAAAAATAGTATTTATTGTAATTGTTTGATCATTCTGGTATTTTTGTAAATATTCAGTATTTTTACGATTGTAGTCGAATATATGAACGTTGTATGGGTGAAGAATACGCCTCTAGATAAGGGATAACAAAACTTCTGTGGGGGCGACTGCTTCTCCCAGATTCATTTCGGAAACTGCCTAGTTCCACATTATGTCTTATACTTTTATACGTTTAACGAAAATGCTCGTCGACGGGCCAAATATTTTATTGTGTTTCTTTGGCTGCAATTGATTTTTTTAGATTTTTGGTATTCTCATTATCTGGTATTTGCTTAGGTAGAACATTGCGTATTTATTGTATTAATCAAAGACAGATAAAATAGGGACGCCGTAGAAATTTTTAACAGCTGTGCTCCTGCTTTCATTACTTTTGCGATTTGCGATTTCAACAAATTCGTACGAATTCAATTATAAGTGCTCCCAAATTCGCAACTTTTTTGTTATCGATTCTGTTTCATTCCCAATTCGTTCTGCAACACTTATGCCAGAAGCAGCTGTCTCGACAAACTTATCGGTTATCCGCCCGAGCCAAATCTCAATTTGTTGTTGTCAAAAGGTAATTTTGCTGCTTGTGCAATTTTGAGAGGGTTAGGAAAAAAAATTTTTAAGACAAGAATTTAATTCAAATTGTAAAAGAGAGTCCACAAAAACAATTTAAAATAGTCGCAGAATATTACAAAAATTGGTTCATAGAAAGGCAGCTCTTATCTCCAGCGACATTTCCCATTTACTTTTCAATTCACGGACTCATACGTCGCCGGTTTTATATCGGCCAAATTTTGCGATTTGTTTTAGTATCTTTGTTCTTGTATCAAATTTCCATATGTCCAGAACTTTTATTGATATTGAAAATTGATAAATCATTATTTGCCCCCGTATACATATGCTTTTAAGTTATAGACCTTAAAGTTTAGTGTCCTTCTGTTGACTCGTGCATTTTACGCCTTTTCCACATCATTTGTAATAAAATTCGCAATATTTCCAACTCTTTCAAATGCAATTCATCTATTTCTAGCTTATGGCAATGATGGCTAAAACTATTCACTAAACAACTCATCTCATTTCCTGACACCTGTTACAATTACCTTGAATCCATTTAATATCTATGCACACTTCATTTCCATCCGATAACATTGTATACCCAATGACTTATCTTTTAATTACAGGCAAGAGACTTTTGCATTTCTGTTCTAGATAAGTAAGAAATTCCCATTTGCATCTCGCATCACATATATCAGCCCACAAGTTTAATACTTCGTATCCCACGCTTAACTTGTCAAATTTGGTGGCCTCCTGTGTTGCCCTGAAGGTTGCTTTTTATTGAATTTTTTGCCTGCTCCTGCTGCTTCATTTTCAGTTCATTTGTTGTTGTTCCCTTCTCAGTTTGCCTCCACTTTATCTTTGTCATCAGCATTTTGAGTGTAACTCCAACGCCTCGTATTTCCATATGAAGTATATCTGGTATCTCTTTGTATAAGTGTGTGTGTGTGTGTGTGTGCCTCTGTGCGATATTTTATTATCTTTTACAGTTGTGGCTCATTCTTCTTTATGTCTTGCTTACTTACATACAGATATGTACATATCTCACCCTCCGCACAGGGCAATTCCAAAATGTCTTTGTTGTCAGTTGGTTAATTAGGATGAATATGACTCAAAAAATTTAAATGGGCGCCATCTGGCTTCTGGTTTTTTTTTTTTTTCAAGGTTAAAGGGGGGATGCGAGAGTTTTGGTGTGCTTTCTAAACTCGCCTTTGTCCAACTCTGTTCATCATTTGGTAATTTTCTTATTCGCCTTTGCCTGCTGTGCCCCAAATTCGATTTCCGTTTCGGTCTTCATTTTTTTTTTTGCCTGCTATTCACATTAAATTCCTAAGACCTATTGATGATGTCAACATTTGATTTATACGATTTCATTGAACTCTTTGGTGAGCTATTTTCGAAGTTGGAAAATAACAAAGTCTGGGCAATGCATTAAACATGTGGGAAAGAAGTTAAAGTTCAATGAAAAGGCAGTGGCAAATACTTAATTTGGTGTTATTCAATGAAATTTAATTCACTTTTATTGTAAGGTGGCTGCAAAATCCGCGGTATTAATAACGCTTAACAGCTATGAAAACATTTATTTAAATGCTGTATTAATAGGTCTGTTTTGATTTCCACAAATATTTAAAAAAAACTAGCAAAATCTAATAAACTAGCCAAACCAGAGACATTAATCATTTGTTTTACAATGATGTAATGGATTCTGCCTCAGAACCTTCACTAATTAAGTACCGTATGTGTTGATTGTTACTTGAAACAAGAAAAGAATCAAATCGTTTATTTGAAAAAGAAGTCAATTAGACTAAATTTTTTCTCGTTTTCTTATACAATATTTACCCCTTTATTTTTATGCAATACTTCAATATCTTATTATATTTTCTTTTTTTTACTTTTTTTTTGCTGCTTTTCCTTTTCTATTTTATCACTTTAATTTTTTTCGCTCTATGTTTTATTGTATTAATGACGATCTTTACCTTATTATATCTCGTCTCCACCGGACGTTAAAACAATAATACGAACGTAATTTCATTAGTATCGATTGCCGAAGAAATGATAGAGATTGGATGAGCGGTTCTTATAGAGCATTAGTTTGTTAGAGTCTGTTACGAGTATCTGATATTTTTCGATTTGTCTTTTTTTGTCGTAAGTGGATTCGCCTACCCGAGCTTTCTGTTTTTGTAGTTTTATATCTCTTTTTAATTCTTGTTGATTTTTTCACCACTAAAACTATCAATATTTATCAGCTTTTGACTATCACTCAGCGTCGTTACTTTTACGTAAAGGCAGTTTGCTCATCTCTTTATTTTTGATATTTGAGGTTCTTTATACTATGTGTTTTATTTTATTTTTTGATTATCCGAGGGGTTTTTTTTGTTTTGATTCTTTCAATCAAAAATTATCAAGTCCTTGAACTTATTTGTATTTGTGGTCTGCTCTTTGACTAAATGATAATGCAGTTGAACTCTAAGGTAGTTCTTTGTTGAATCCTTTTTATCAGATATCCGTACGACTTTATTTCACTATCTTATATTATCTAACTGTTATCTAGTATGTTAAAGTCGGGCTTTACCGACTTTCTTACTTGCTTTAATATGGAATAGCTTAATCACGAATCATACCCCGAACTGAAATACAATTCAGTTTCATTCCCTTGGGAAAAGAATGACTTCAGCGCCTTAAAATAACTGATTCTTGTCCTGGGACAAATATTTATATTTTTTAATGCAGAACTATATAACTTATTATTTAACAATGAAGACTATATTTTCATTTCTCAGACCAATTATGGGTTTTAAAACATCATTCATTGCATTCTTTATTGATTTTTTTACATTTCTGATGCCTTGTCTTATCAATTTTCTTTTGCAGACAAAATCAGTTTCAGTTGTATCTGAAATTCTTATTTCCAACACGCTCAAAGTATGTTTTCAATTTATTCTTTTTGTGTTTTTTTTGTGTTTCATTTTAATTAATGTTTGTTTTATTAACCAGCAAAAAGCATAAATTCCACAATTAAGTATTGGACACTCATAATATTTACATACATTTGTTGAACACAAGATATGACAATTTATCTAACACTCAGATAACACTCAATAGGCAAGGGTGGTCCACATGTTCACTTGGGATTTTTTTTATGACTCTGATGACAAACATATAATTAATGCCACTGCCGGTTGGTGGTTGTGGGGCGAGAAAAAAACAAATTTATGAATTGCTTTTTGGGATTTGTAACCCCTTCAGACACTTTGACCCAATTTAAATGGGTGGCTGCAGAGATAAGAGTCGTTGGAATGAGCAATTGAAGCAGCGGGAGCAAATGATTCTGAATTCTCTAATATGTCGAGGCCATTTAAATCATGCCACAATTTTTCACTTGTGTTTAGATTAATTACCAAGTGTCCCATAGTCAATGGTCTGACTAATTAAAGTGGTTCAGCTGTCACATAATCATGCATTTCCTGCACTAAAAATTTATATTATTTTGACAACTAGAAACAGCTTAACCTTTCGCGTAAATTTCAATAAAATTCTTAGCGATTCGTTTCCCACACACACACAACATATGAATTGTTTAACAAGGCTTTCCCATGCCCTGTGCCCAGCCCGTCTCCCCTTTCCATAAAGTATTTAAATTTCAGTTTAATATTTATTTTTATTTTTATGTATATATTTATTTATTTATTCACTCACCGCAACAGTCCGCAGTCCGCAGTCGGCAATTGCGATTTCGATTGTTTGCCATGTGTGAGGCGCTTATTTACCTCACATTTCGTGTATTTCGTACATTTCATGCATTTCACTTACTAAACGGCATTTAAACACCATAAATACATTCGACAGGCGCTTTTGGGCTCAGTATGTACACGAAAATACAAACACGAAAAAAATCGTGTAAACAAACACCAACCATGTGCTGTCGGTACTGAGGTGGCGGTAATGCTTCTCCATCGTTAAAGACTTCTTTGAAATTTACCCTTGTTTTGAGTGAACTCTGGTATCTTTTTGAATTTTGGTTTGGTTTTATGGTATCAGTAAGTTCTGGCAAAAATTTATTGTTACTTGAAACTTTTTGCAGCTGCATTATGAAGTCATCATTTTGGGGGGGACGGAGTCTGACATGAATAACTCAGTAAACACAGGCTGGTTGGGTTATACAGGAGAACGAATGTTGTGGTTTTCAATATACTGAAGAGGAAAAAATATTGTGTAAAGATGAATCGCACTATTCGATCGATTTTTAATGAAAGCAATTACACTAGGTAAGGTTCAGATTATTGAAAGGTGATTCTAGATGATTTTCGTGTGCTGAACCCGAATCTTGTTTGAAAATTGAAATTGCTAGTGAGACCTTATATTGTACTGCCCATAAGTATGCAATGGGTGTTACTGAACATTTTCATTAGAATTCAATACAAAATACTAGCCCACTGTTTGGGCAGTAAACAATTTTCCAATTTTTCAATTGGATTGTTAAAATATAACCGGAACAATAATCACAACAAAACCGGAACAGAGACCCTCAGCATCGGTTCGATTTACTTTAAAGCAAGGCCGCAGAACAAAATAAAGCATGTATTTAATAGTTTGCAGCAGTGGCGCCCATGTCCATTCCGCAAGCCGCGCATTTGTTGTTGTTAGACGTATAAGAATAGCGGAGCGTATGCGACTTACGCGAGCCCTAAGCCTTCATAAGCAACAAAAAATTGAAATTTTTGCCCTCCTCTCTTTCTTTTCTAACTAAAGATTTGATGTTGGCGAGTGCAGACCTGCAACAACCTCATATCGCTCACTTACTTGAATACTGGCGTATCTCAAAAAATACGATTTTTGACTTAATGTTGCAGAAATACTCGCTGTATTGTGTACTATTTTGTGTAAAAATTTTCGTATTGATATCTCTTTTATTTTCCATGTGATATGAAAACATGTCTCATTACAATTTTACAGGTTCATTTTCATGTTAATGCAAGAACGTCATAACTCAGTTGTCCTGCAGTCGATATTGAGCAAACATACATTGGCTTTCAGTTAAAACATCATATTTTCATGTTTTATTAATAAGCATGCTAAATTTATAATATTCTAATTAATTAACAAATGTTTGGTTGTGCTGGCTCAAGGTCATCCGTCCCATCTAAGAAATCAAACATTTAGACTTAAGAAGATCAGGTCGCTAAAAACCAACACACTAATTTATTAACTCGAAACTAAAAGAATCATTTTTTCTGGGCTAAATCCATTGAGAACTTATGCCAATTAAGCCAGTATTGAAGTAAGTGAGCTTGCGACCTCGAACGCAACAACATAGTTACTTAGTGTAGTCGGCACTCGCCTCGCTCGCAGTGGCTCGAGCGCTTTTCGCTATTTACGGCGGCTCACACAGAAATTAATTGCAGTTGTTCTTGCTTAAAATATATTTTGTATTAGTATTTCATTTCACGCGGGCGTAAGCTCAGTTTGGGCACCCCTGTTTTACAGCTTGCTACAATACACAATTCAAGAGCCATAAAATAGCTGAATGTCAAATACAGTGCTGCCATTTTAGCCATTTAGTTGCTAGATCTAGCAATTTAGAAATCTGTGTTTTTTTATACACTTGAAAAGTGTATTATATTTTTGCCCAGAAGTTTGCAACGCATAGAAGGAATCATCTCCGACCACATAAAGTATATATATTCTTGATCAGCATGACGAGCTGAGTCGATTAAGCTTTGTCCGTCCGTCTGTCCGTCTGTCTGTTTCTACGCGAACTAGTCCCTCAGTTTTGGAGCTATCGAGCTGAAACTTTGCACAGAGTCTTCTTTTACTGCACGCTGCTAATATGTCGGAACCGACCGGATCGGATGACTACTTCTTGTAGCTGCCATACAAATGTTCGTTCGAAAAATGGGTTTTAGTGAGAAAAACTGGTTTGTTCTCAATATTATCGCTCTCAAACGCAGTCATGGGTAATATTGAATGTTTTTAAGCTGATTTGGCGAAGTTTGGTCGAAGTCGCTAACCGTTGTGACAAGCTATTTCAAGTGTATCAAAACTTCGGTACAGACGAAGTTAGCTTTGCCTTTCTCGTTTTTAAATTATATGTAGCTGTTTCGGTATTTTGGTGGGCCGTAGTGCGAAAAAATTTCAAATAAATCCCTCTAATGCCTAAGCATTCTTTAGTACTTAAATTCAAGCCCAAAACAGCGAAGGTTGTGATTAACCGCTGTTTAATTCATGAACTGAAATCCTTTTTAACACATTTTCTTAAGTTTTGACCCTTATTTTTTAGCCGCTTATTATTTATTTTTTGCTATTTCTAGCAATTTTGATTTGTATATTTGGCAACTTTTGTGGCTCATATTCTCGCAATACTGGCCACAACTCTAGAAGATATAAAAGTAGAAAGTCGGTCAAGCTCCGACTATAATGTAATCTGTACCTAGAGTAGGAGCTGAATGATGCTGAAGCTACGCTCATCTCTACGTTCTCTCTCTCTCGCACTTACTTCTGTGTGTTGGGGGGGAGGTGATTCACTATTTGCTCATAACTTGAGAACCGCTCATCTCATCAGGTATTGATGTAAAACAGCTGTACTAGTGTTGTCTGGCCTTACTTCTGTGTGGTTTGTAATCGATACTCGGTTTTCAAAACTCAGAGCTCTTTACTTACACCCAGAGAAATCTAGCACGAATCGGCGAGTCAGAAATCGGCCTCAATTTAGATTTTTTATTCTTGATTTTTAGGACGAAATCTGCTTGTTTAGGAGAAGACAATTAGTCTTGACTTCGAACGTCTCAGAAATTCGTGCTTGATTTCAGTATTTTCGGCTTGGATCCAAGAATATTCCGTCTTACCGTACATTTGATATCAAAACTGCTTGATATCAAGCACGATCGCCTTGGTTTTTTCTCTGAGTGTAGTACTTAATTTTCAGTACTCAATACTCAGTAATCGATACTCAATTCTCGATACTCAGTATGTGATGTGACGCGTGACGCTGAAATCAAACCTTCTCGTAAATTTTTACCGAAACTAAAGAATAACCTTGCACTTAATGTTTAAGTTTTCTACACTCAGAAAAAACTAGAACGAATAATTTGAGTACAAACGGTCTTGAAAAAAAATTATTCGATCTTGAATTTTCAAGAATTTTGCTATTGGAATCGAGCTAAATTCGTTCTCACTTTGGTTCTTATAGGCAAGGGGAGTGTGGGGAAGCAAACTTTAAGAGAATAGCGTTTGACACTCTCTCATAGAGAGCGCATGCGCAGTCTGTACGTTATCAGATGCGTACAAAAACAAATTCCGTTCATTCTTAAGTATGCTTTCTGTCGCAAATAGCTTCGGTGTCACACAATCGCTGATTTTCTTGCACCTGCATAAAACAAACAGCTGCGATTCTGCCTACAAGTTTAAAGTTCGTACGACTGTTATTTTTATAAACACACCTAGTAATCAGCTTGGCAGCTCTTCTTCAAAGTCGTCCATGCACATTGTCAAGTAACAGATGGTAGGTTGGAAATAGCTTATACTGAGGCAAACTAAATCGATTTCAGGTGTCAACCCATTAAAAGTGTCGGAAAGCTTTCACAATTCGCGCCCTGGCGTGCGCTCAGACAAACAAATTTCCGTTCATTCTTAAGTATGTTTTCGACGCAAAGTGCAGCTTATGGTCGGTCGTGTTTCTCACACCCACCAAAATCTTGCAACCTGCCATATAAACATGCAGTGCTTAATTTGTCCAGACACCATTCGTAATCAGCTTAGAATGCTCTTCTTCAAAGTTGTCAAGTATATTAGCCATAGCTTGTCAGTAACAGATGGTAGTTTACGAAATAGATTCCAGTTTAAGCCGCGCAATGCCATCAGAAGAAATTGTTTCCGAATACTTTCTATAAGGTCTTGATATTGAGGAGACCAAATGCATTAGAAATGTTTAAGGATTCGACGAAAATGCAAAGTAAGCAACAGATTGTAACTGAATGTGGTTCGTGGATTTTGTTGAAATGGAAATCAACATAGATTTTGAACCATCTAGAAAAAAACACTTCTAAATTTTATAAATGTTGAATATCTTTTTAAGCTCGCTCAAAAGCTTCAAGCTTTTGCCCTTAGAAATTTGAGCTTCAAGCTGAAGCATTACCACCAAGAAGTTGAAATCATCATGGCTTGTCTATTTTTACTTTCATTGTTTTTGCGGTTCCCAATTGATTTAAGCAATGATTGTATGGAAAGGCAGGTGAAATCATGCTTTCTTCAGCGAAAAGCCTTCCGAAAATTCATCCGTGAGGATAATGAAACAGTACCGTATAGGCAACCAGCTCTTTTTGGTGTATAATGCATAAGTTGTTTACAGTTGTGAACAAGCGCAACTTTTTCGGACCTAGAGCCAGCTAAACTCACTAATTAAATATTAGAAAGGTCGCCAGATAAATTACAAACATAAACACGAAATATTTTATTGCCCATTTTCATATTTTTTGATTGATTTTTGATTTTGATAAATTTCACACGCGTTCGTCAAACTCACTGCAAGTCAAAATAAAAGTAATTTCTCCGTGGCATTCCGTTCCGTGCTGCTGAGGTACACATTAAACATAACTACTTTGTTCTAATCAAGCACATTTTACCAAGGCTGAAAACTCCTGAATTTCTGTTAAATTGTTTAATGGTTTTTTAAATTATTATTTTAGTTCGAACTTTGGTTTATAACTAAAAACATTTGGCCACAATTTTCCACCAATTTCACCTTTCCAATATTCACCGCATTTTGATGTGAATCACTCTTCGAATGGCAAATTAAACACATTGTGCGGTTAATTCAAGCATTTTTCCCATTGTGACTAAAGTTTGCACTAGAAATTGAAACTGTCATTCCAGCTTCAAGTTCAAAGGAAACCCAAACTCCTTACCAATTATTTTGACTTCACAAAAATACTTTTATTTAAATTTAAATTCTGGTACAATTGGAAAAAACGCAATTCTTAAATAATTTTCCAGAAATAGATTTTCCATGATCCCAAATTTATTCATCATATTTTGTAATTTGCCAAATTTGGCTGAAATGATGTATGTGCGCGCACACAAATGCCAAAATTGTAGCCTTTGGCCATGGGCTTGTATGCAAAGATGCCTGGTGGCCACATTTCGTGTTGTTCCATGCCTGCAGAGCATGTGTTGGCTCCTCTTCCCCGGGACCCCCGTACTTGATTACAGCTACGTCTGCCGCACAGTTAAAAGCTGAAAATTGTTTATGCTAATTGCATTTAATTTATGCATGTGTATGGTTGTTGATGCATGCAAGTACGAATGTGTGACTGTTTGTGTGCTTAAATGTAACTACATGCTGTAAGAACAGTAAAAGAAATGCACAAACTCTAAGAAGAACAAACATGTTGCGGTGCTTGATATTTATTTGTGTGCCAAAATGCTGGAGAGATGCTTACTTGCCACCTCCATTGAGTGGGTAATGCAATATGCAATATGCAGCGTTTGCCATTTAAGGCGATTCACACGCGAGGCAAAATGTCGTCTCGACACGCCGACGGCGCAGACTTCTAATCCTGGTATGGTATCTATTTCGGCCAATTAATATGCAGTTAATGGTGTTAACTGTGTGACGTGCTTATTTATGGTCCCGCAGATGCGACTGCAACTGCTCAATTGCCGCTGAGCCAAAATAAATGGCAGACAGTCAAGTCAAGTAAAGTCAGTCGGAGTTAGGCAGCCTGGCTGCCTGGCAGGCGCCAATGCACACACATTTTGCATGTCAAGTGACACACGACGAGCCAACGAAAAAGTATCTGCCGGATTGCATAACAAAGTCCATGTGTCATGTGGCAAATGTTGAAGGAAAAATGTCGAATTGCATTTTTCACTTGCCTCTAAAAATGTATCTCTATTTGGAAGTGAAAAAGCATCTGTTGGTGTGAATAAATATGTTATCCGCATACATTTTATTTTTTGAACTCTGGCAAAGAGTGCAACATTTTATGAAATGTAGAAATTCGCTATGTTGGAAAATGCTGTTATGGAATTTCATTTGGTAATATTAATAAAAGCCAGTCCATGTTAACGACTGTCCTAGAGATATATACCAATATATAGATATGGCGAAATGTAATTTTGTAGGGGGAGCTTTCACTCGAAATGTGGCATTAATGCATCAATTTAATATAGTTGGTATTCTGATTAGTCTAAATTTACAATATGCTCAAAGTACTAGAAAAGCTTGACTTAAGTCCGAAATACTTGATATTAAACCGCTGCGGGATATATAAAGTACATTTCGACCTAGTTTAGAATATAATTTTAGGTTGTTATAATCTTAAATCAAACCCGATTAACTCTTACTGCAAGAATTTCAAAGCGAAGTTATGACTGAAACTAGAAAAAGGCTGTCTTTGGAACAGATTCTTTTAGGTTAGCATTTGTCTTTGCAAAGTTTGCCGCATTTGCCGTAGCAGCAGGTAGATTGTGTGTATATTTTTGAGTTCTGTGTATGGAGATTATAACTGGATAAATGCCGTCTTTGGAACACACTACGCCTGAGTTTTTACAAAGTCAGCACTAATATTGTAAAATATATGATAATACAGAATCAAAAACTTTCTTTATCGATATTTGATATATCGGGACCCAAAAACATCTATATACATATATCGTTATTTTCTAAAACTTAAGAAAACTTCAAAAAATTTAAGACTTACCGCCAAAGCAGATTTCTAGTAGCTGAAACCTAAGCCCACTTTACGTCTAAATGACATCATTTTCTGAAAGTGCCTGTTATATCTTATGTTTCGAACTGAAAAAAATAGGATAACTTCTAAGATTTAAATGTATAAAAAAAGATCAATGGTGTCCAAATCAGCAAGGGCTCGAAGAAGAAAATTAACGGGGAGTAGAAATCCAGAAAATCCAGAAATCCAAATCCCACCCAAATCCAACCAAGCTAGATCCCACTTAGATCTAACGCTGATCCCACGTAGATACCGCCCAAATCCTACACAGATCCCACGCAGATCCCTTCCAAATCCCACCCAGATCCCATCCAGATCCCGCCCAGATCCCTTCCAGATCCCATCCAGATTCCACCCAGATCCCTTCCAGATACCACCCAGATACCACCCAGATCCCGCCCAGATCCCATCCAGATCCCACACAGATCCCACCCAGATTCCACCCAGATCCCACCCAGAACTCTGCCAGCTCCCACCCAGATCCTCATTTAAATCCCACACAGATCCCACCCATATCGCTCCTAAATTCCACCCAGATCTCGCCCAGATAAGATTTCACCTAAATCCCTCCCACATACCACCAAATCCCACCAAGATCACACCCAGATCTTTCCCAGAACCCACCCAGTTGCTCCTCTTCAGCATCTTTCCTACCTCTTTGCTTCCCCTCTCTGCCCATCCTCTTGTGTGTGTGTTTACCGAAAAAACCCACAAAATCAAAACAACACAAAATACTGAATGACGTCAGCGTTAAGTGACTTCCACGAAAATTTCACCAAGAACCCATTGGTTCAAAATGAATTTCTATTCGGTGCAACTCGATCTCAAATATTAAAAAGATATTAAAGGATTTTTGTCATTTTGAACAGGGCTGCAAGAAAAAAACAATTTTTATTTATTTCACTTATAAAAAGCACTTCTACGAAGAAATAACGTATAAGAGAAGAAAATCTCACAAAGAATCCGTGGTCTAAAATGAATTTTCCGCAAATCGACCTACAAAGTTTTGAGGGGGAATTCTTTTTAGATCCATGGTTTCTGGACGAAATTTTCCGAAGATTTCGTTATTTCTATAAGCTTTGTGCAGAACAAAATCGACAGTCTTGTTATGACAATTTGCTTCTGCAATTACTTTAGTAATTTTTTAATATGGATAATTGCCTATATCGGTATAAAAATTATAATATCGGAATAACACTTATTGTTCAACCAGAATATCGATATATCGATAAAATATTGACAACTCTATACTGCTTTCGAGTTCTGAGTATGGAGTACTGAGTATCTTGAATTGAATACCGAGTACTGAGTACCGGCGTTTAACTAAAATTTTTAGATTGTGTTATATGTTTTGTGATGCATTTTTAAATTATAATTCAAAGTTAAGTCATATTCTCCAAATTTAAAAAATTTGTTGGCGACAAACATGAGGTATAACTTGCCAGCACTTAATCCGCTGGCTGTCACCTAGATGGCGATACCATTGACAGAGGGAGCCACTGGGGTGGTGGGTTTTGTTTAACTGGAAAGACTTTTGTTGCTTTTATGAATACGTATTAAAACGCAAAATTTCAATGTTTAAACAAATCAAATAATTTATTCATTTATTTCAACCTATTTAGAAAAATAATGTTTTTATGATTTCCAAAATAAATTTTGTTTGTCAAAAATGTTTGGCTGGTGAATTTTGCTAAATCTCCTTACAAAACACGAGAGATTTGAAACAGACCGAAAGGGATTCCTGTGACAGCGAGAATTGGTTTTGGGTTGGAATTTGGTTGGAACAGATTTCCGTGACACCTCCATATGTGAAATAGTGTGATAAACACACTATTGACTATAGAACTACACATATATTTCACAATTATTTGGTAATAGTAAATAAAGTATCAGCATTTGACATGCACTTACAAATATTATCAGTCCAAAAAATTGTTGCTTTTTATAGTAAATATGGCGCAGCATCTCAATGGCAATTGTAAAATGTTTTCTTTGTTGTTGTTGGTGCATCTGCATCTGCCCCGGGCATAAAGGTGACTTTGCTAAAACTCTCTTTGTTTCTCTTCTCATTTCACAATAGATAATTCTTATTTAATTCAGTTGTAAACACGTAACCCCAAGGCCTTTTATCGGCGCCCAGTGCAGCAGCTGCTGCAGTTGGATAACTTTTTTGCAATTTCCTCACGCATTTCGCTGGCCCTCTCTATCAATGGATAGTTCGGTACTCGATGTCAATTAAGAAATTGTCACTCTAATTGCTGCATGTTTATCGCTTGCACTCATTCACAGCTGACACAGACACAATCATTTCAATTGAACAATTATGTAGTTGCGCTCAATTAAATTTACGCCAAAGGGCTTCGTTTTTCATTTCATTCCCCCAACTCGCTCCATTGAACTGTGAGCAAAAATCAACATACTTACAAATCAATTGTTGACTCTGGCAGGAAGGAATCGAAGGCATTTTATGCAAATCATTTTTGCTGCCGCTCAAGCTGGAGTGTGCTCTAATGAGCTTCAAATTGTTTGTCAAAATGTTGACAAGCAAGCGGAGTAGAAAATTATCTTAAATTCAAGAGAGAATCTTTAGCTAATAAGACGATTTCGTCATTAATCAACGTCAAGACCCAAAAAAAGAGCCCGCATTCAATAGACAATTAGCTCGATGAAGCGTAAAGAAAAAACTACGCCAACTATTTTCTCTAAAAAAATTTATACAAAAGAAAGTAAAAATTTAAACCAACTTAAGCCATCTTTGACAGTTTCCCTCTTAATGCAAGTTTAATGAGAGGCAGCTGCAAGTTAACAAACTGTTTGCGTTTAATAAGCTCCCACCCAAAAAGTTTCCACCTCGAGGCCCTCCAAATTGAAATAATTAAATTGATTTTCTGTTTACCTGGTTTTTGCTTAAATATGCATACAAATTTTTGGCCAGAATTTGTATTTTCAATTCAATATAAATAACAACATTTTTCTTTACGATTATTTTAATTGAATAATTCCATGCATACACACACACACACACACGCAGATGTGTACATACTGATCAAATGGTTGGCCACACATGCAAATTCTCTCTCTCTCTCTACATGTGCTGCGTAATTTTTCCTGTATTTATTTATTTAATAAACATTTTTAGATTACCTTAAGGAAACAATTTTGTGTGCCTTCTTAGAAGAATGATTCAGCTCTACAGATGTTTGCCAAGAATGTACTTACAAATATGAAAATGTTTGCCAAAGAATTTTCTAATTGTTGGCAAAAGAGTTGGAGAGGACTTAAAATATTATTTAAATGTCCTTAAATTAGTTGAAGTTTTTTTTGTGAGTTATAGATCCGTCAAATAAGCTTAACTAGCAACTAAACTGGAAAAAAGCATAAAGCAAAACTCAAGTTGGGAATACTGTCATATTTATTTACATAGAAGGTGGAGGTAATTTTGAAAGCCGCACTGGTCTCAGGAAACGGCTTAGCTCTGCAAACAGTTCATACATTATTCAACACCCGAATAAACTTGCATTGAGCTCAATTGATCTAGCTTCCATACGCACATAGTCGCTGCTGATATTTCTTCAATCAACCCCAGGTTTTAACCACAGCTAGTAAATAACTCTCAAACCAATCTTCAGTTTGCTCTGCTCACGTCACTGACAAAAAATCCAAAACACTCTCGGGCTTCCCTCAACCGAATGTGTGCTGCAATTTCGCTCACTGTTCAGTGGCTGTGGTTGAACCCACAGCACTGATCGGTCTAAGAGCAACCAGGCCCAAGTCAGTCAATCGGTCATAAAATGCGGGCTTCTTGAAGACCAAATTGTAAAAATGTTAGTTGAAAAGGTTGCGGACTCAAGAGAGCTTAGCATAAACAGAGAGCGGTTCAGTGTGAGAGAGAACGAGAGAGCACATATAGTTTGTCGCATATATTCATACGCAGCCTTTAGAATCTTAAGCACAAAGCGAAAAAGTGCAGCTTACTTGACAGTTACCATCTATCAAACCTTCATCTAGCAAAATTCACGATTTTGGACCTCTTGATCTTTACCATCCATAGATTTAAACTGTCCCGAATCTATCGAGGTTTTCGTATAACGTTAGATTTCATATAAAATCGATTATAAAAATTTGGGCTCAAATCTGATTGAACCTGCTACAAGAATAGATTTGATGCAAACGGTTTTTCTTCACATCTGATTTCAAATCAGTTTAGTGAAGTAATTGTAAATCTCATTGCCGTTATAAAATTTGGCAAATCTGATTGACTGATATAAGAATTTTTGCAAATAATGTAAACTCATTGCACAATTTAGTAAACTTCGCGATTTTTAGGACAGTTCGTTCTACACAACATATATTTACCCTCTACTATTGTAGTCTTCATCTTCATATTAATTTTAGGAATAAGAAAATTTAGCAAATTTAGCATTTATTTTAATTGTTTTGTTTTTTTTGTTTAATTGTTTGATATTCACCCCCTACTTACCCGTCTACATTGCCATTTTTAAACTTCCCAATATTTTGGACTGTTCAATCTTTCGTAAATACTGAAATGAAAATTTTAAAAATTTCGCATTTTCTGGTCTACATACTAATCTTAGGCACTGTGAAAATTTGGCGGTTTGATTGACCGTTTGATCTACAACTGCTATTTAACGTTGGACCGTTTATTCTACTCCTCCTATGCTTACCCGTCTATCAAAACTTTAAAATAATCTGAGGTTTTATATATGACTTTGAAAAATTCTAAATATTTTAGTATAATCAAACCATCAATAGTACGCTGGCTCTAGGTCTCGTTATGTTTGCACATAACTTCAAAAAGCAGGAACACAACACAACACAAAGGAGGCTAGGTGGTCATACAGCTGTTTCATTGGTAACTCTACCAAATCTTCAGTGACCTGTGCCTACATGTACTGGCCCCAACGACTCTTACTCCATGCCGGAGCTGCCATAATCGTTTGGGAATTCCTAAACGACTTGACAGCAAAATCCGGCACACATAAGAACAGTGCTGGCTGCCAGTACCTTTGTGACTGTGTGTGTTCCCCAATCTTGGCTTTGCTAATGTTAGTGAGAGAGATTTCCTCCCCGCTTCTAACACAGTAACCAATAGTTTGAGTACAGAGTAGCATTCAAACCGGGGTTTTTGTTGCTATAAATGAAACTATTTCTGTTTAGTTTCAGCAACGACGCCGTGCCTGGCGTTTTTTACACATGTGTGTGCTTTAACGACCTTAATGATAATCAAACCATCAATAGTACGCTGGCTCTAGGTCTCTAGGTATTCAAGTATAATATAATGAAACTTTTAATATTTATTTTCTGACTGCACTTTCGCAAATACTCAAATAAAAAATTGTCAAGTTTCTCGGCTCTTTTCGGCCATCAAATCCCATCTTCATAACTCTAGAATGCGAATTTGCCGATTTTCTTGACCATCTAATCTACTCCTCCTATTTACCCGTCGGTTTACCCGTCTTTATGATAATAAAACTCAAATGAGAATTTGTAAAATCTTAAATACTCTTATAATAATTTTGCAAATTTCGCGGTTTTTTTACCATTAACAGACTTGAGATATAGCCTATGACTATTTCCTTATCGCCATGAACATACTGTGAAAATTTGGCGAAGATCGGTTCAGCGGTCAATACCTCTATTCAATGTGGTCGCGCGAAAGCGGTCGATTTCTGACATAGGCAAACGGGGGACCGATTCTTGCGACCTTTGGTTATACTGAATAATCAGATTATAAAATCATGTTCGTTTTCATTCCAATCAATTGGGGTTTTTGTTCGTTCGGCTCAATAAAGATTGTGTTAGAATATGCGAGAATCACCTCGTATGTATAAACCAGTGGTGCCTAAAATGCCAAAAGCCTATCCCATGGGATAGGAACTCATAATTCTGCCAGCGTCGCAGCCGACACACACATAGAGAGAGAGAATACGTGTGTTTTATAAATTGCACGCTCAGAGGCTTGCTCTCTCACGACGCGTGGTTTCGGCTTTTTCGTCTCTCACGAGGCATTTGTATGTTTGCTTGTTGCTCATGTTTGACGTCATGACGCTTACTTCTTGATTCGCTGCTACACGAACAAGCGCAAAGCTTGATTGTGCACCGCTGGTATAAACTCATGCAAAAACGCAAAGGACTGAGACGGCGCAGCTCTCATAGATGGAAAAAATAGAGAGAAAGAGAGCTTGCTCTGGCATTTAGAGCAGGGCCGACCAGTAGGAGAGAACAGAAAAAGGTGCTTGCGGTGTTCAATGTTCTACGACTCACATTCAACCGCTCGAAGCATGATTATATTCTGATTTTATTCAACGCTGTGAGTAAGCATTTTTCCGCAAGAGGCAAGAGAGGCAATTAAGAATGAAGTGATTCTTCTAGTTCTCTGGTCGCCACTGTATCCACGGCTGAGATTAAATGAACTGCGTGATTTCTGATTCCTAAATGTAAGCAAAATGTTATGTTTATTTCATATTTATAAAGGAACATTAAAAGTTTACATTCTGCGATAGAATTGGTACAAACGTTGCTGTAATGATCTTTGAAGTTACCCTTCAGTACGGCTCAGTACTGAATCAGCCCTGATTTGGAAGCATGTACTGAAATCAAGGCTGCTTTCTGCATTTCAGGCATGAATTTAATGACAGGGCCTACTACGCATGTCTTCTCTCAGGCTTGATTTCAGGCTGATTTCGTACTGAAAAATCATGGGTAGTACTGAAAACAGTACTGAAATCAGTACGTTGAACTGCAGGGTATGAACCAAGGCTCGAACCAAATCATATAGTTTGAACAGCTCAAGAACCAGTTCACGTACTAAAGCTTCGGTACGAAACATCTGCAAATTTTCAGAAGTTAACAGCCTTATAATTGGATATTTATTTTCCCGATATCGGAAAATTAAATCAAAGCACGAACTGACCGCTGATTTTTCGCAGTTCACGGTTCAAAAGTTCGGCTCGGTTCAGAAGCGGAACTTTGGAAGAATGAATGAGCTCACTCTAACATGACATCTAGGAATTACAGAGATGAAATCCCTTTACACTCGACTGATACTTAATATTGGAAATTTTGTTTAATTTCTCATATAAATACTAGTGTGGGCATCCCATATCATTCCATTTAATGCCAGCCTATTTATTTGCTTAAGAATCAGCTTTTAAAATTGCTTAGCCACAGCTGTTCCACTCAAAAGATGAGCAATTCCTTTCATTGATGGAAATGAAAAATCTGTTTATGTTGTTCTATTTTTTGCACCTGTTGTTTATGTTTGAGCGAATTGGTTCGCTTGGATTTTGTTTATCTTTAAGTTATATTTACTCTTAAATGGCGCCCTTTTAAGTAATTAGCCTGTGGTTTTTGACCCTGAATTATTTTCGAGACCACGAAAATGGACCTCAGAAAAAAAAAAACCAAATCAATAATCATTTCAAATTCAAATGCGCAACGCATGAACCGGAAAATGGCGTGTAACAGAACACAGAAGCCGGCGAATGTAAATTGGAAAAGCAGATAATGAAAAAGCCAGAATGGAACTCTGGGGACGGGGACGGGGACGGGAACGCATCGAGGCCGAGAGCCCTCCAATGCTAATGAAATTAAAAATTGATGCTTTGGGGCCAAAACAAAAATCTAGGCAAATATGCTAAACAAATGTCATTTAATAAATTGAAAAACTGAAAAAGTGGGTGGCAAATGCCCGAAACGGGCGTGGCCTGGATAGAGCACTCGACGGTTTCTCATGCCTGATTGATTTTCTGGCGTTGGCGTCTCACTTTGAGACTTTGAGACCACAAGAAAGACAAACGCCGCTTGCCAACTTTTGACGCTTCATTTGATGAAGTTGCCAAAGACAGAGCCGAAGTCTTTTGTGGTCGTGGTCTGGTTGCTCAATCTTCCTGGTTTTGTGGCTGTTGACATCAATTAAATAGAGAAAGAAACTATCAGCCAACATTGATTAACACAAATTATAACATTCAGGAAATTTGAAGCGACCCACTCCAGTGTCTCGATGGTGGGCGTTGCCGGCGCCATCTTCGCTGCGCTCTAGTTGGTCCCCGCTTCATTAGCCCGCTCAATTTATTTCTCCTTTACACGCCAATTAATCAGATTATGTCAAAATGTGTCACTGGGTTAATGCAAATATATTACGCCTGCCGGGGAGTCCAATCCTAGCTGCTGCTGCTGCAGCCAGCTGGTATGTCTGCTGAAGCTTTAAAGCTTTGTTTGCATACCGCTTACGGCTACTTAATTAGTGCGCGCCGCCGACTAGGGGAAACCAAAAACAGTTTTAAGCCGCTTTATTGAACAAATGGGGAAAGCAAATAGAAAATGCAATTTTTACATTTGATTTGATGAAAATTGATTTGAGAAAAATCTAACCAGGATCTGGGAAGCGTAAAAAGGTGATTAGTTTTGCTTTAACCCAGCCCTGCTCATCGCTCCTATTGAACAATGTTTTTTTATATCGGAACTTCATCTCCTGCTCTGACTGTTCATTATTACATATATTGGCATTCAACAAAAAGCCATTAAACGACACACCCGCCGCCAGTTCCCCAAATAGATTTCAGCATATTTATCATTTTTCACAAAAAAAAAAAAGACAACAGTCATGTAAAGCTGGGCTTGGTGCAAAAAAAAAAAACAAAACAAAACCACACAAAAGCCAACTCCCTGAGCTGAGAAACGGAGACTCAGTCAATGTTTAATCACGCATAACAAACCATCCAGACTTGCGTTTTTCTGTGCTTTTTTTTTATTTCTGTTAATTTTTTGGGCGCGTTTGCTGCGCTCCATTGAAGGCAGCAGCCAACGTGCGGAAGTGCTGGGGTAGAAAACGGAAATTGAGCCATCAAAATTTATGTAAAATATGTGAGGGGAAATGCAATGGCAACTTTCGAGTTCAGGTGCTCTCCACTGACTTTTGCAAGAAGCTGTAAAAAAAAGTCGAGTTTTTTTTATATACATATTATATAGCTCATTAAGATGATGATTGTTTGGAGGTGTGAAGCATTCAAAGGTTGCGGTTTTGCCTCTGGCAATTTCTTGAAATTTTTATAAAACAAAAATGTTGCCTAAAATTTGATGAAAAGTACCGCAGCTTGTTATGATGATGAAAAAGGTTAAAACTCGTTTCATTCTGATTAAAGTTTAAAAAGTTTGCTTAAGGCAGAGTTTTTCCTACAAAAAAACGGCGAAAATGTATACGGAAAGTTTTTATTAAGGGGACGAGGAAGAAAGGTTTAAAAAAGTTGGGCAATTTGTTGAATTAATTTATCCATAAACTCAAAGGAAAATGCCTTTTAGAGTTGCAGTAAATTTTGAATATTAAGGGCATCTTTAATTTCGGTACGAATGATTTAAATAGGAGTAAAATTTGATTTCAGCGTCACGTGACGCTTACTTGTTTTATGAATTGTCTCGGCAAACATACATACTCACACAATATGATGGTCGGAGTAAATTATCGCAGCTGTATTCGTCTGTGTTGTTAATGACCATGAATGATCGATTCGGCGCCGTTCGCAGCAATTGGGCGATTCGGCAACGTTTGCAGCAAATTCTGGGAAAGATCTGGGTTGGTTCTGTGAGGGATGTTGGTATCTTGGAGGAATTTGGGTGGGATCTGAGTGGGATCTGGGCAGGATCTGGGTGGGATCATGACGGGATCTGGGTAGGATCTGTTAGGGATCTGGGTGGGATCTGTGTGGTAACTGAGAGGGATCTAAGTGGGATTTGGGTGGGATCTGGGTTGGATCTGGATGGGGTCTGAGTAAGATCTGGGTGGGATTTTGGTTAGATCTGGGTGGGATCTGAGTAGAATCTGGGTGGGATCTTGGTGGTATCATAATGGGATCTGGGTGGTATCTGGGATTGATCTAGGATCTCACCTGGGTGGGTCAAACATCATCATTTTTCTATGAAGCAGCACAATAAACAAGACTTCCTAAAAAAAAGAAAGAACACTGCAAGTGATCTTCTTGTTGGTATTTCTCCTCCCTGTTAGTTTTCTTCTTCTTCTTTTGAAAGAGTTCCCTTTCTGATTTAAATACCATTGAAAGACCCTTTATTTTCTTTTTTTTAGTTTATGTGACATATAGTAAACTAGCAATAACCCGTCACGCTTCGCTGCGCCTTCAACAGTATAAAACCAATGCACACCTACTTCCCATCCACATCCCACACACTCTCCACCCAATTCCCACCAGCTTTCCACCAACTTGCCACCCACCCACATCCCACTATATCCCATCTACATCCCATCTACATCCCGCCCACATCCCGCCCATATCCCGCCCACATCCCATCTACATCCCACCCACTTCCCGCCCATATCCCACCCACTTCCAAAACAATTAACAACTCACATCCCATCCACTTCCCAACCACTTCCCAGTGGGCAACCCGGCGGTATTTCCAACATCGGAAAATGAAAACACAAATGAACTTTCATTTTGACCATACAAACCGAGTTTCAAGTCAATCGGGTGAAAAATCTACATCCCATCTACATCCCGTATTTTCCATGGAGCATGTTCCGGGAATTTTTCCGCATGGGGGCGGATTTTCCGACATTTAAAAATCACATTTCAAATTATTACAAACCGAGTTTTAAGCCAATCGGATGAAAAATGTTTTATTTCATGCAGAATTTTCCGGCCATTTTCCACCTGTAAAATTTTCCATCGATGGGCGGATTTTAACCGAACCAATCGGAGAAAACACGTTGTCGAATCATTCTTTTCTCATTTCTTACAAACCAAGTTTCAAGTCAATATAAAGTCAAAATAAAATTTTTCCCATACAAACTTTACCGACGCTTTACCGACTTTTCCGGGTGAAATTTTCCAAATTTTTTTCTTAGTGCGCGCCTGCGTAACTAAACGAAGGTCTATGCCAAATCTCAAACCTGTAGGATAAGCCGTTTAGGCTGGGCGTTGATAATATGTCAGTCGGGCGTACACATTTATATATATGGATGATGTGAAATCGGCACTTTGTACTTCAAAATTTTGGTAGTCTTTAGCTCAAAATCAGCTATTTGTTTTCCCTTAATAAGTACTAAATTCTTGAAATTGGATATTCCATAAGTCAAGAAATTTTAGATAACAAGTTCTTAATTCAAGTACCAAAGTAATTGGATTGAGTACAAAATATGCGACAAATATAACGAATTGTCTTTATACCCTTCAGTACTGTATCAGAGCTGAATCACAGCCCTGATTTGGAAGGGTCGGTACAAAGATCATGGATGTCTTAACATGCATTTCAGTCATGAATTTAACACAGGCAGTTCCAACTTCTTCATGAAATTGTATTCATGGCTTAGTTTTATGGGTAGTACTGAAAACAACACTGAAATCGGTCTTGAATTGAATCAATTCCTCTTTCAGGTCTGAATTCTCGAATACTCGCAAACCTTAGGCAATGTAGCAGCCCACCTCCCGCCCAATAAAACTTTTGCATAACTGGACTTCAGAACCAAACTACCTTAAAGTTTCTTTGGGCTTTGAATAAGCATTTCATTTGAGTTGGGGTTACAAGAACTGATGGGCTTAAGCAAACTTTAGCTTGTATTTATTTTAAATATGCATGTTCTTGTTTAAATATTAGTTTGAGATTCATTTAAGACTCTATTAAACGAAGAATAAGCTCAATAATTTTCAATCACTTACCGAACACTTGATCAAAAATCGAGTATTTCGTGGTAACTTTGAACTTGTATTTACATTCAGAAAAAATTTAACTGGCGGAGTTCTAGTTCGATCGGGATAGAATTTAGTTGCAGCTCCAGTAATGCTCTCTTATGTCTCCATCACAGCACAGTACATCTTCAAATCTCCTCGAGTTTACTTCAATAAAAAGGGATACACAGATTTAAGCAAGGCATTTGATTAAGTCAATCCCGTTTTGCTCTTAAAGAAATTATCACTTTTAGGTTTTCACAACCTCTTGATCAATTGGATTTCCATGTACTTGGCAAACCGCACACAGAAAGTCTTATTTAACAACACCCTCTGCAAGCAGGTTTATGTCACTTCCGGAGATCCACAAGGGAGTTATCTAGGACCGTTGCTTCTTGGCTTATTTATAAACGACCTTCTTTCTGTCATTAGAAATTCTCACGTGTTGATGTATGCAGACGATGTTAAAATTTGTATGCAGCTAACAGACCCCGATTCACATTGTCTGTTACAAAATGATATTAACCAACTTCTATTCTGGTACATCAACAACATCTAAATGTAGTGTCATGTCTTTCTATCGCTCTGCCCCATTTATGGGTAACTATTCCCTTGGCCCGCACAACCTCGAGCGTATACATGCGGTAACAGCCTCATCTAAACTTTTCGACGTTTTATCGTTAAAGGGTTTTTCTTTTCGATTACATGCGGGATTAGGAGTTAGTCCATACACCACTAAGCTTCTTTACGTCTCACTTGTCCGACCTATACTTGAGTACTGCTCAGGCGTATGGTCACCACAGTATGCAACATTCCCGGGGCTTGTTAAATCGGTTCAGAAGCAATTTCTACTGTTCGCCTTACGTGGCCTTAACTGGGAACAACAGCGTCGCCTGCCATCGTATGGAACAGACTCCGTCCATTAAGCCTACTGTCCCTGCAAGATCGTAGAATCTGTAACGGATTTATGTTCCTTCATAAACTAATAAACGGCCAAATTGATTCTTGTTTTCTATTGAGCCAATTTAATTTTTAGATCCCAAGACAGTTCTGGCCTTTTTTTTTATTCATATAAGTAAATCTAGATTCGAATCTCGTGGCCCGTTTCAAATCAAATGCAAAAATCTATCCCAGCTTAGAAAAAAGTGGGCGTAGGTCGTGACCTGCTCTTCCTTTCCACTCTAAAACTTTTTAAAAGCCTTTTAAAGTTGAACCCTGTCGGATTTGGTTTGAACCATTCCAACATTAACCCATTTTTAGTACCCTTTTGGCTAAAGTTAATCCCGAATGGATTGATTTTGTTTTTCAGTGTAGTAACCGAAGTTTTTCTTGTCACTTCCATATTTATAAAGTCATCGAAGTTAGAGTTGATAAATGTGCTTTTGTATCTTAGCCAACAACTATTCAATCATACCTCACCTTGTTAGTGCATCATGACTAATACTGAGAACAAAGAGTCAACTCTATCTTCCAATCCATACTTTACTATCAAATCTAAAGAAAGAGTTTAGGAAATTCATGAAATAAGTTAAAAGTGAAGTAAAATCCCCAAAAAAATCAACCAGTTGATATTAAATTGAGAAAAGTTTAATTTCAGCTGCGAACAATGCTAAGTAATGTGCAATTTCAAAAGCTCTCCTTATTCGATTTTGCTCAAACACTACAAAACGTGTTGAAGCCAATAGTACTAATAATATAAAGAGATTTCTAAATTTAATAATTTAGACACCGATGACAGGGTTCAACAACAGCTGACTAAAGCTATAAGAAAGCTAGAACAACAAAGCACACAACTTTAACCATGTAAAAGGGAAAGGGGCGGCGGACTTGGCATTCTTTATTATTACTTTTCGAAGATGCTTGCTTCTAGCTTTACCAGCATAAAATTTTCCAAGTAATCAGCCTACTTTATGGCCTCATATAATTAGAAACTTCCTACCAGACAATCTCCTCAAAGAAAATAATTTTCAACTCTTTTATGGCCTCGTACTTGGATTAATAATAAGTCGAAATGTTCATGGTGCTGGCAGAAATGCTAAAGAAGTGTAGAAGAATTCAACTGGCAATTAAAGCTCCACCTACATCCACCTATATCTAATCTATTCAATTATAAAACTACAGCCACACAATTGACCAGAAGGAAGTTTGTACCCAAATGGTTGCACGTCTCAAAAAAGAGGAGCTGCTAAACGTGTGGGCACTCTCTACATGGCCTGGCATGTCCTTTTTGTTTGTGAAAATTATTTTATAATCATTTTATCACATTTTCCAACTAAAGTGCGCTGCAGCTGCCAACAGCAAAACTTTGCAATGGCCCACCTGCTGCCAGGATGGCAAGGATAACAAAAGGGCTGAAGCCTGAGTTGCCGGCAACTTTTGACACACACACACACACACACGATTATGGGGCATTGAATCTTCATTTTCTTTAGACAATGACAAAAAAGGGCGGATAATAGATAAAATTAAGTGCAACTGCAGCAGACACAAGAACGGGGAGCGGGGGGAGGGGAGACAACTTTATCGTCACCTATTTCCATGGCTCAAGCCATGATGCCATTAATAAAGTACATTGAATGGCTTTCAACAAAATGCCTCAGCTTGACTATGGCTTTTGGTTTGCCAAAAGACTTCACAACGTTTATTATGTTTTATTGAACAAAACTGGTGGGGGTATAGGAAAGGCCAATTGCTTTGCTTACTTCCAGCAACTTCCACAAACAGTCTGTTTCAGGATATACTAAGTACATTTCGAACTATTTTAAAATTCAATTTGATATTACTTTTGGGTGGAAATGGTCTTAAGTACAAGATGTGGGAAAAATATTCGTAATTGAATTCTAACAAATTCTTAATATAATCCTCATTTATTCTTGAAACAAAACAATTGTTCATGAAATAGGTTTGGTTTAAGCCCATTTAATTCTAAAACTAATTTCCAATTTTTCAATCAAATAGGGCTGAAAAAATCGAAAGGAAATAAATTAACCAAAGACCAAGATACAATTACTGTACGTCAGAAAGCTACACTCCATAATCAAATTGTTAAAACCAGGAGGGAATTTTAAGAACAGATTCGATTTAAAATAATTCACATTTTCTTTTTGGAGCTAGCATTGTATTAGATAATGCCGATTTACGATTTGTGATTTATGATTGCCGATTTTACCTGCTGAATACATTACTTTGAATACATACATTAACGATTTCTGGGTCAGCCTACCCAAGGTATACTAAACAAGGTAGGCTCACTCACTCTCTCTCTCATGACAACTTGTTAAATTTCAGTCAGTAAGCAACTGTTGTAAGCAAAGCCATGGAGCAAAGAGTATTAGAGAGAAACGTTGCTCAGTCGACACCGCATCTGTCAGAAAATTGTCAGCTGTTCGCTCTCATTTGCGCTCTCTAGATACTTTTTGGTCAGCTGTTCGCTCTCTCTGGATACATTTGGGTTATGGTCGTCACCCTCTAACCACAGTGATTTCCTACTGGCACTTTGAAGTATCTTTTTGGGCACTAACGTTTAGCACCAGCAAAATTGAGAGGCAGCGCAAACGTTCTCTCTAATTCTAATTACTCTATGGCAAAGCATCTCCGCGGACGAATTTTTTGTGTTTTACTTAGTAACTTAGTAGGCTTTGTATTGAAATATATTACTCTCTCGCTCTCTTTGACACAAATATACGGAGTTGTGAGAGAGCGAGTGAGCCTACCCAAGCTATACCCTCTAGTACGGCCGACCGACGCTATATCAACGTTCCGTCGACGATATTGTGACTGTCGTTGACGCACGCTTATTTCCCTCACAATGGGCTCGACTGACGTATTTTGCAAGGGGATGTCCGCTCAATACGTTAACGACTCTCCAGGCACGCTAGGTCGACGCAATGCCATGCAGAGAAGCTACGCAAACGACGCTCGTTTGGCTCAATTACATGCATGGTGCGACTTTATCGACACTCGTTCGACCCAATGCCATGCAGAGAAGCAAAATAAGCGACGCTCCTTCGACCCAATGCCATGCAAGGGGTGATATAAGCGACGCTCTTTCGACCCAAGAGAGATGCTTCTCTGTTGACGGCAATGTATAAATATTTCACATTACGTACTCTTCATTATATTTTATTAAAATGATTAATTTTATATTAAATCTATTCATGTAAAACAAAGAACGGCTGGACGGATTTTGAAGATCTTCTCCTCACAAGTAATGTCCGGCAAATCTAAGTCCACGTCATCTTGCATTTCATGCGGACGCTCGTCGTGCGAAGACAATTCGAGCCCATGGACTTGCACCCCGGGGTGCTCCGCTTCGTTTCCAATGCACAATAACTGTTACAGACGCTTCCGCTTCGAGGATTGATATACCTTCCTTTCCTACTCCTTGCACACGCTCTCTCATAGAAAAAAATTAGAGCGTACGCTCTCTCTCTCTCTCCTAAATTTTGACAGGCGTCACGACTCACCAACGTGCAAAGAGCAACGCTGGGTTGACGAATATAGACCGACTGACCCCAGCCGTACTAGAGGGTACTAAACAAGGTAGGCTCACTCGCTCTCTAACAACTCCTAATATTTGTGTCATAGAGTGCGAGAGCGAGAGAGTAATATATTTCCATACAAAGCCTACTAAGCTACTACGTAAAAAACAAAAAAATCGTCCGTTAAGATGCTTCGCTTACAACAGTTGCTTACTGACTGAAATTTAACAAGTTGTCAAGAGAGTGAGAGAGTGAGTAGGCCTACCTTGTTTAGTATACCTTGAGCCTACCTTGTTTAGTATGCCTTGAGCCTACCTTTGGGCAGACATTCATATGAAATTTTCTATTTAACAAATCCATAAATATTTGAAATTTTGTGTGAGTGTTTTGCATTGATGAAAAGTACTAAAGTCACAGAATATCTTAAAGTACGCAATCAATTCTATTCAGCAGAGACTCATCAGCAATCGCAAATCGTAAATCGGTAATCGCTTATCAGAATTATCTGCTGAATACGCCAATTGATATACTAAGAACGCGCTTCTACCTTTCTCTTGTGCGAAAAATTTAAAGCACACGCGCCAAGAGATTGAGAGAAGCTTGGGTTGGCCCCTTTGGGGCTGTATAGCAAATTTAACATAACTAAGAACGCGCTTTTCTTACCAAAAGTTGTTGATTGCAGATCGTTTGTTCGAGCAGTACACATCCTGGAGAGTTCTTGGGCTCACGACTTAAGAATGATTTAACCGAAATAAGACTAGACTGTAGCTAAAAAACTTCAAACGAAATGTTGATTTTTAGGCTATTTGATTTTCAGTGTAAATTTTTTGACGCCTCACGCGTGATTTGTAAAATGTGGCAACGCCAAAAATGCTCAGTAAGGTTTGCAATTTTGCTCTATAACAAACGAACAGCGCTTGCAAATCATTGAATTTTATTAACAAAATTCATTCAAATTAAGTGCATTTTATGGTCATCATAATCGACCCACTGAAGAACAAATTGTTTTCAGCGACGAAGCTCATTTTTGGTTCAATGGGTACGTCAAATAACAGAATTGCCGAGTTTGGTCTGAAGAGCAACCAGAGGCAGTTCAAGAGCTGCCAATGCCAACTTTTCCAAATATAATGATAATCGCAGCGTTACATTCAATGGAACAAAATACCGCGCGATGAGTACCCTCTTTTTTTGGCTCAAAATGGAAGAATTGGACTTGGTTGACATGTGGTTTCAACAAGACGGTGCCACACGCACTGTCTCTTGAGAGAAATATTTTGAAATTAACTTTATAATTATAAAAAAAAAGTTTTTAAATGTTTGTAATAATTTCTTTGCTTAATTTACCATGTTTGCTATTTCTCCACTCAACTCCATTAACGTTAAGAAATTTGTTCGCCAGCTTCAATAACCAATTCAATTGCTTTATCCAATTCCGCATGGAAAAAAATATTCTTTCTTTCTCATAAATTATAGCAATTTAATTGTACCATTCACATGCCATTCAAGCCAAGAACAATTGCAGTAGAATATGCTTTTACCTCCCAACCTCCTTACCTCCCTGAGGACCACACATCCAGAACTCCACCCACTTATGGCCCTGGCCAGAGAAACCACTTAAATCTCGGCTACAACTAAAATAACATGAGCACAACAAAAGCAGCCCAGCTGCCCAGTTGCTCAGCTGCTTTTCTCCTTCTACTCAACATGGCCAGCAATTCAATAAACATGTCTAAGAGTTCTTTTCCTTAGACCAAAACTTGAACCAGTTTCCAGACCCAGACCTTCAATTTGTATTTGAATGCGTGGCAGTAATTTGAGTCCAACTTGAGTCTGATGCAGCTCAAATTTGCAACTTTATTTATCGCAAGCGAAAACATCTTGTAAAATTTCCACGCCTCGAGACACGTTCCGTGTGCAAAATTCAACAATTGAAACCATTTTCCATTTCCACCCACCAAAAAAAAAAAAACGTTTTTAAGACTTTGAAGCCACGCCTCAGCTTGAGGGCGGCTCACCTCCTGCACGTCTCCCGATTCTCATCCTTTAACTTGTTTTGATCATTTGCCTGTGATAAATTGTGCCATGTCGCTTGGCACTCTTGACTTTTATTGCTGGCCATGGGCAAGTCCATAGTCTGGCCATCAAAAAGTCTTTGGCCGTATTTTTCTATACTTTTTTTTTTTTTTTTGCCAGAAACTGGGTAACTTGGCCCAAATGCAATACCGAGTTCTCTATTTCAGTCAGTTTATTTGCCGCCGCGACAAGTTTTGCAGGCAAATACAAATTTGATATCATTTTTCAACGCCATTTCTGTGGACTGCGGGAGGAGGAAATCTGTCTGGGGAGGCCTTTATATAGAAACTCGCATATGTCGGGGCAAGAAAAAAATGCAATTCTAGGCGCCTGCTGGGTGGGTGGTGACTTTTGTGGTTTCAATTTGCCGCATGACGCATGAATTTGTATTTTACTTTTCCAACTTGCAACATTTGTGATATGTTTAAAAGACAAATGGGGGAAAAAAATAGCATTGATTCGATATTGTGAGCTAGGCGGCATTTAGGGCAAGTTCTGGGAAGTGAAAGGGTTTGCAGTTGACAATTTTTAAATGGTTTTTTATTCCCCATTGACAAATAGCTGAGTGGTGTCATTCAAGGCTACATTTTTGGTCAGGCCCAAATCTTTTTGGTATGAAATTTTTTCCAGTATAATTTAAATTCTGAGCAGAATTGAGCTGGGAATGGTTCTTGGAAGAATAATATTGCGAGTATTGCAATAAATGTTGAACACTTTTACATATAAATCTATCGGTGGTGTACCAGCTTAAAGCTTCTTGCTTTCATACAGGGTTTGTCCGGAAAGTAATAGGACTGATTTTCTTCCGCCGCGACTGTACTTCGGAGCGTACGCGCATCGACTGGATTCGGTAGAGGGCGTTCCTAGCTAACGAACGAGCGGCTGGAGCACCTGGAGAGTCAGGACAGGCATTTTCGCGCGACGTACGCGATTAAATTCTGTGTGAAACTCTGTAAATCTGCGACAGAGACGTTTGATATGATCAAGCAGGCTTACCCAGATGTTGCTTTAGCAAGAAGTGGTGTGTTTCGGTGGCACCAGGCCTTTTTGGAGGGACGGGAAGAGGTCGCCGATGAAGACCTTCGACTTCGACAAACACCGACAATGTTACTCGTGTGCGCAAAGTTTTGAACTCAGACCTAAGTATTCGATTAATTGCCCAGATGTTAAATTTATCAAAATCTGTCGTTCATGACATGGTAACGGAGCATTTGAACATGCGCAAGGTGTGCGCGAAGATGGTCCCAAGAGTGAACTTGAAAAGTGACTTCTTGTGAACAGCTACCAGACCACGGCCGTTATTCTTTGTTTCCTCGCCTGAAGAGGCAATCATTTTTAGACGACAGAGGAGATCCAAGCAGCATGCACTCGCGTCTGTCAAGGCTATTCCGGAGAATGCCTTCCGTGACGCCTTCAATGCTTGGAAATCGCGCGGGCAGCGCTGCATCGACGCAGAAGGAGACTATTTTGAAAGTTTTTAAAGAATTTTAACGATTGACTCAATACATTTTTATGGGAAAATTTTTTAGATTTCGGGACGGAAAGATTTTAGTAGGAGTAAAATTTGATTTCAACGTCACGTGACGCTCTTTTGTGGAGTCACAAACACACAAACACAGAAGAGTTTTGGCAGAGGGTAAGGGGGGGTAAGCGAAAGAGGTGGGTTAGAGGGGGCGGTTAAACGTGTGAGATAAGCGTGGCCTCCTATTTCTCCACAGTGACTGAACACTGACTAAATAGTGACTTGACAGTGACTTGACTGTGACTTGAAAGACTTTAAGCACCGACTTGACCGCGGCATAACAGTGACTTGATAGAGACTAAACAGTGACTTGACAGTGACTCAACAGTGACTTGTCAGAGACTAAACAGTGACTTGACAGTGACTCAACAGTGACTTGACAGTGACTCAAGAGTGACTTGTCAGAGACTAAACAGTGACTTGACAGTGACTTGAAAGAGACGAAGCAGTGACTAAACAGTGACTTGACAGTGACTAAACAGTGACTTGCAGTGACTTGAAATAGACGAAGCAGTGACTAAACAGTGACTTGACAGTGGCTTGACAGTGACTTAAGAGTGACTTAACAGTGACTTGAAAGATAGCAAATTGTGACTTAAACAGTGACTTGAAAGAGACTAAACAGTGACTAGAAAGAGACTAAACAAAGACTAAACAGTGACTTGACTGTGACTTAACAGTGACTTGAAAGAAAAGACATTGGTATTTCTACTCTCTGTAAGTTTTTCTCTTCTGATAGATTGCCAAGGATGATTTCTATGGCATTGAGAGAACTTGTGATTTTGAAATTAAGCCTTTAAGTTTAGCATTATGTTTCACATCAAAGCCACGTGAGTGTTCACGACACTCACAACTTTTTTTTTTAAATCGACTCAGTCCTATTACTTTCCGGACAAACCCTGTAAGCAGTACCAAAATGTAAATGTGTTTTTTGCCGTCCCCTGTCTTAACCATTATCTGCCATATAATGATCCAGTATCACTTTTTTACCACAAAGTGAAAAACTCTCCAAATAATTTCATTGTCTCTTAGTAATCGCTGGAACTATATGATTTTGATCCTCTCCCTTTAAAATAACAATTACACACTTTCGTTCTTGGGCACAAATAAATTACATGGTTTGTAAACATATGCATCAAGTTGTCTATGTAAATTTTTCTAATCAAAACTTTCCATATCTCAAGCTCCAAATGACACCAGCTCATTAATACACATATTTAAAGTCAAGCCTTATCATTTCCTCCATCGCTTCATTCAATTTCCCGAACATGCTTTTCGAAAAACAAAACAAAGTTCATTTCAAACAAAAATGTTGCACCCACGCTTGCCTCCTATTGTTTGCGTATCCATTGGCCCACCGATTGGACAATAGGGCAGAGTTATTCATGGTCGAGCACCCAGAACGAGACCTTTGACAAAATGAGGGGCCAAACAGAGCGCAACAGCACAAAACAACGAGTCAGACAAAAGCAGGCCACATTATGCACTTTTGCTTTTTTTCCAAGGAAATGCAATGACAAAATCCAAAATGAACCAACAACAATCCAGTTGAAATTTCCGGCTGCTTCCTGAGTTAATTTTCAAGTTGAATGCCCCGTGGGCATTCTTGAGTCGTTTGTCAAAAAGTGATCAAAATGAATTTCTGCATGCCGAACACATAAAATCTTGTTTAACACTCTCTCGGCGAGTCTAGCACGTGTCTGACTTGCAGCTGCAAAAATCGAAAGAAGAAATATTTACTACGATCTTCGATTCGTGTCGCTTTGATTTATGTTACACTTTTCATTGCGGTCCATGAATCAGCATTTTCCAATTGCTGGTATTCTTGTCACGCTTCTTGATCTTTTGCTCTCTCTCTCTCTGTAATGCCGAACTTTCAAAATGCTTTTGTGGGATCACCAAATCAGAGTCAAGAGACGAATTATGAATGTAACCGCAGGCTTTCTATTTCCCACTTAATTAGTTTTACTTTTTTTTGTCTTCTTTTTTGGGGGAAGATAAACAAAAATCGGCAGGTAAACGGATTTAACTTGAGGGTTTGTTAGGTTGCCTGTGGTTTCTCATAAATTAACACATTAAGGCGATTTATGTGTGCTTTTTGTACTATTTTGTGCGGCCAGTAAAAACGTTTGTATCTGTGAATGTGTTGTGCATAAGATATTAGTTGGCTTAATGGTTTTTATTTATTTTTTTTTTTGTTTTTGCAAATTGAAAGTGAAATGTTAGGGCTGAAAGTTAAACATGCAGATTAGAGATAACATTTTTAGTTGGGAAATGTGTTAAGAATTTTGAAACATTTGAGCAAAAAAAGTAGGAATAATTTATTTTAAATGAAACCATTTCTGAGTAAGAACAAGTATCCAATTTCAGATTTGGAGAATCATACTTCAATCACTAGACTCCTTATACGAAAAAGGCAAGTTTCTAAAAATCCACCAAACAGATATTTAAAGCAGAACTTTGTTGATTTAATGCAAGACAGAAGTTTTACGATGCCTTGTGAACATTTTAAGAAAAAGTGTACAATACTCGAATTAGACTCATTATATATCAATCGTCCTTTCTTTGACCAACAATTATCCAACCAATATCTATAATTTTCTTATTTTCGTAAGCATCGGATAATTAATAGCGTAGTTATTCAAAATGTTGCATACTTTTAGGCTTTTCCTTAAGGAACACAACTTTAATCATATATTTGGGGTCAGCATGCGCAGTCTGCTTAACATATTGATAACATTATGGTTATTGCCCTGTTAATTAACATACAGGGAAGGCTGTTAACTATTTCTTCCTTTCGTAACGGGTATATGGAACTTGACTTTAATTTACACTCTCGTTTTCGAACTGTGAACAGTGGTGTCATTTCACGGCATCAGTAATTCAATTAACATTTCTCTTCATTTTACAATAAAATCACTTTGATTACGATTAAAGATCGCATTGATTTTAGTATTATCTGGAAATTATTCTGGGAACCTTCAGGGATAATTTCTTCAACATTTTTGGCTTTATTGGGATAATTTCGGTTATATATGTGAAAGATTTCAGCCTAGTCCTAAGAAGACTTGGAGCCCATTATGGATAGTTTTTGCTTACAATTTAGAAAAATTTTGGAATCATTTACTTAAATTAAAATAAAATAAAAACTAAAAAAATTTGATCCCCTCTCTTCCCACGTGAAGTTGTTTTTTTTTTTGCACATCCTATCTTTTTTTTTTTTTTTTTATTTTCGCATATGTGATCACTGATCTGAGACCAGTCAGAGGACCAAAACCGCTTTACGATATTAATCAAAAACTCAAAAAATAAAATAAAGGAAAACGAAGTATTTCTCTTTCAAAAATTAAAATAAACCACTTTTAATCGTTTTATTTTAAAATTCCCATCGTATTGTGTTGTAAGAAAAAAAGGTGACATTGTTGTGTTGAGTCATAAAAGTTTAAAACTTTTAACTAATATATTCAAAAAACTTTTCGCCCTGAAAATTAGCAGTTTTCCTTTGAACTCTGTCCTAAGGCGATTTGCTCTAAATTTTAGAAAAAATATTATTATTGGGTTGGGTTGGGAAACTAATTTGAGAAGAAATTCTTAAATACCAGAATTTTACCTAATTTGTATGGTGAATTCCATACCAATTGCTATTCCGATAAAATGTTGTGGCTATGTTGAATTGTGTTGATTGCAATATAAAATTGTAACCAACCATTGACCTTCAGCCAGCGCTGTAAAAAAGCACAAAAACTTTGAATATATATTTTTTATTTACACATTTTTTACACGGTTTCACTATTTACAAAGTATCTATACGCGTTGGTCTCTTCATGGTCCTTTTATTTACAACTCCAGTCTTCGTTATACTCTCGCTCTCGTCATTGTCCATTCTAATACGATACCTTAACACTAAAATATGGATACATATATAAATCTTGGCTGTCATTTTCAAGTAAAAAATCCAAAGACTACAGGAGAAAAACAATTCTCTGATTGTCTTATACCTTCTCAGCTGTTGTGGATCTCTGAAATAGCTTTCATTGCACATATTATCTTTCTCTCCCATACAATCCCAATTGGTTTGGCAAGCCTGTTATTTGAATTACTGAATGCATTATAGGTTAGGGCGCACGAAATTATAGATGTAAATCGTTACAATCTTCCTTTAAAGTAAACGTTAAAAGCGAAAAAGAAAGGAGCCTTCTTTTTCGCACTTGATTTCGCAAGCGAGGAAATCACTTTTTACTTTTACATAAATGTGAGAGAATCACCCTGTTCCCGATTTCGTTTCGTTTTTTTTTTTTTTTTATTTATTGCATCTGTTTGTTTTAATAAGTGCATGCTTCTAATATCTAGTACATAGTTTTTAAGAGTTCAAGCCTATGGACTTATTCTGCTTTGTTATAATGTAGACTATATTATTGTTTTATAAATTTTATTAATTATTATTTGATTTAATAGGGAAAAATTTACAAAAAAAACCCCACATCTTTTTCAAAAACTTAATACTACTTAAATCTATATTTACATAATTATTTGGTTTATGTGATTATAGGTTGAATATCTACATCTATCATTGAAGTTATCTGTCAGTCGGCTTAGTCTGTCTGCTATCATTTCTACATTGGCTTTGTGGTGCAAATCGGAGGTCGGATGATGCCGAGGGAGCTTGAAAATCATTTTTAATAGCTTGTTTTGGGCTGTTTGCAATCTCTTAATATGACACTTGGCGACATCAGACCACACTGGGGCTCCATAGAAAATTATTGCCTGAAATATCGATCTGAACAAGTATAACTTATTTTCAATGGATAGCCGTGAGTTTCTATTCATTAAGGGATACAGAGTTCTGATAAGAGAATTGATTTTATCAATGGTATACCCTACATGGTCCTTGAAGTTAATTTTTGGGTCTAGGATGACACCAAGGTAGCGAACCTTTTTATCCCAGAGGATGTCAGTACCATCCAGGTCTAAGTAGTTGTTTGGTAGATATGTAGGCAATCTTTTTCTTGAGAAGTATATAGCTTGAGTTTTATCGGTGTTAACCAGAATTTTCCATCTTGTGAAAAAGGATTGGAGGGAGTCAAATGCTTCTTGTAAGTTCTGTGTGATTTCTGCTGGTAATAGACCTGGGGAAATTATTGCGGTGTCGTCAGCAAATATTGAGGCCGTGCAGCCGTTTAGGTTCGGAAAGTCCGAAGTATAAATGTTATAAAGAAGGGGGGAGAGGCAGGACCCCTGGGGGCATCCTGCGGGGATATCAATCGCGGTAGAATGAGCCCGACCTATGTACACCATAAACGAACGCTGGCTGAGAAAACTTTGTATTATTTTAATAAGTTCTGTCGGGAAGTTGAGAGCTGTCATCTTAAAGATGAGACCGTTGTGCCATACGGAGTCGAACGCAGCTTTTATATCCATCAGCACCATCCCAATGGACATCTGCCTATTTAAGTTTTGTTTGACAATCTTTTTGATTCGGACTAGCGGATGAATTGTGCTATGTTCCCTACGAAATCCAAATTGTTCATTCGGGAGTAGATCAGCATTGTCGACAAAGGATGAGATCTTCTCTTTGATGACTTTTTCTAATATTTTGCTGACTGCAGACAAAAGGCTAATAGGCCGGTACGAGAAAGGGGACTCAGGAGGCTTATTTGGAAGTTTTCCAAACTTGTGAAAAATAGCCAACTCGGAGGTTTGCGTTAATTATGGCGGTCAAGAAACGTATACCTCTACGAGGGAGAGCTTTAAGGCATAGATTGTCAATATTGTCCAGAGAGAATCATTTTGTCATTTTAGAACTTGACTTATTCTTCGCAAATTCCCGTGTTTCGAATTGATGACTAGACAATGCACAAATCCAACCGAATACAATTATTTTTTTCGTGAGACTCAAATAAACTTTCGGACTATCATCTTAAGTTTATGTTTGGGTGGCCATCCAACTGGGGTCTAGTTAAAGGGGCTTAAAAACCAGTTCCAATTGTGCTATTTCCTTATCTTCATTGATTTGAACCTCTTCTAAATGACCAATTTAAATTAGAAAAATTAAAAACTTTTAAAATCCTTTTAAATTCCACTTTTAATAGGATTTGCTTTGCTTTGCAACTATTTTTCGTAATCTAACTTCCGCCAACTCTCACTTTGATTCCGCATAACCCGTCATCCATATAAATTACAAATCACGGCACATGCCCATCCAAACCACTTCAATCATAAATACTTGTTCATCTTTTGCATTTCAATTACCTTTGAAAAAGCAACCTTCTTCCCAATGGCAAATCAATCCTGTTCCTTTTTTTTTTTTGTTCATTTTGCATAAATATTTGCATTTCATACAAAAAAAAAAAAAGATAACAATGACCGGCAATAAATGCATATTCCCTCCATCGCAGCGGCATTCTATCAATCTCTATCCATATACCAGATTTCGTATGCAAGCCAACGTTACGAACATTGTACATACATACAACTTTAGAAGACAACAACAGCAAAACAACAGATGAAAGAGAGATGGGGGAAAGAGAGTGCGGGGAAAAGTGAAAATTATAATGAAATTCATTCCAGATTTCCCTCACGTACAAACAAAGTACATCAATCAAATTGAAATGCATTTTTTCCAACCCAACTCCCTCGAATAATATTTTGAAGTGCGTTTAACAAAATCAGAACAAGAATGCAAATAAATAAAGTTTTTCCGAATTTATGCAAAACCAAATACCACCGAGATGAAGGTTCAAATGTTGTCTCAACTAATTAGACACTTGTCATTCGTCGTAATGTTGTAATAAATACCGTTGCAATGTCATTACCAGCATTACTTGACGCTATTTCGTTTTACCTGTGCTTCTTACCCCTCCCGTCCCCCCCTCACTTTCTATCTTTCTATCTGCCATTTTTGTGGAAGTAACGTTGGTCTGTCAATGGCTTGTTAGTTTACTTGTCTTCAGCTCCGACCCGCCTCCCCCACTCCCGTCTTGACTTTATTTAAAACTTTGTTTTGCTTTACGGCTTAGAATTTTAATGAGCTTTCGTCTTCCTCGCTCTTACATTTTGTTTTGTGTTTTCGACTGCGGTTTTTCTTACTGAAATGTCATCGTTTTTTCATGTTCTTCACACTCTTTATTTTATGCGGGGTCATTGCTTAGTTCTATTCACTTCAGACTTTGTTCTTGACATTTTTCCCGGTAAGAAAAAGTTTACACTTTTTTGCTAGGGTTTAGGTTTATATTAAGTGAGGGGGGCATAGAAACTGAAATTGAATGTGTTTTCCATTTCTTAAGCTATGCAAAGTTGGACAAATTGAAAGTACAAATTCTTAATTGATGATAAGATGCAAAGTTTGGTGACTCCGACCCACAAAGACTGTATGACATCAAGCTAAACTAAGCTACGTACGACTCGTGTCATTCCTCCTAAGGGCGCACGCACACATGCGGCTGAAAGATGAACTGACCGCTGATAGTGATATTTTAGTAAGTCAGCAAGCCGAAATAAACAAACATATTTGATTCATTCCGCTAAGCTTAGCTTACAACTGCATTTTAAAGAGCAAAGCAATGCTTATTGCTTATTTGTCAAGGTCAGCCTTAAGCTCTGCTGTCAGTTCATCAATCAGTCTTTTTTCGGACACCAAGGGTTTGTCCCAAAGCAAGTCCAGAAGGTTGCCATTTATCATTTATTACACTAAGGAAAAAGAATGTAAGCCAATGATGGGATGGCACTTCAAAATCCATTTTATATTCTACAATACAAGTCTACAAACTGACTATTGTGTGATTTAAGAACCTATCTACATATTTGTCTACCAAAGTCACAGCTGACGTCAGTATTGGGTCAAGGGGATAAGTGGTAGACTAACAGTGACTAGACAGTGACTTGACGGTGACTTGACCGTGACTAAATGTAACTAAACAGTAACTAAACAGTAACTAAACAGTAACTAAACAGTAACTGAACAGTGACTTGAGAGTTACTCAACAGTGACTTGATAGTGAATTAACAATGAATTGACAGTGACTAAACAGTGACTTGGCACTGACTTAACAGTGACTTGAAAGTGTCTTGACAGTGACTTAACAGTGATTCTCCGCGAAAGGTATGTGCCCAAATCTTGGGTCGCAAAACGTCCTCTATTACAATTGCCATAGATGCAGTCAGATAATGCTCTGCACAAAATGTTTTTGTCGCATCTTCCCTTGGTTTTAATATTTGACAAAGTTGATTTGCTATCTTCCAATCAGATGGACTCAAAACAGGCAGAAACAGGCACGTACAGCACCTTCAATATCAATTATTCTCTGAAGCAAATAAAATGTACTGTTCCAGCGAGTTGGGCAGTCTTGAATTAATTTAAAGGGTTAGTTATTTTCTTCTCTAAGTTGAAAGTCTTTAAGCCGAGTTGTAGCTTTGGAACTGTGCTTAAAAAAGGCAACTATACTTTTAACTTTACCAATAATCTCTTGAATCTATATAAAAGTGAGAAACGAACAATAACAATTTGAAATAATGCAGAGTTGTTGGTAAACATCTATATTAAATTATTACCTGTGCACTGCATTTTAGTTCATTAGAGACAATTAAGTTTATGAAATGTGCAATACATTCAAAATGTTCCCAATTTAGCTTTATGTTTGCTGCGTTATCTGATACAGCCAGAATCACTTTTCCTCTTACACCCCATTTACTGGTTAAATTTGTTAATTCATTGCAAGATTTTCGCCAGTATGGGATTAGGGCGTGGAAAAACATCCCAATAACATTGAATGCAATTTAAAATTAGAATTGATATAATGGATGGTAACACCCATATAGCTTTCGTTATTAACTGATGTCCATAAATCTGTAGGTAGGCATACCGACTGTGCTTCTCTAATTTTAATAGCTAGGTGTTACTAACATTTTTCAAATAGCGCCGGTATTAACGTACGTTAGACTTGATATCTACCTGGCATTTTGTATGTTGGATTGAGGGCAGCAACAAATTCTTTAAAGCATAATTCTTCGACCAGACTAAATGGCTGAAAGCCCCTTTGAAAATAATTCACAATTTGCCGTCAATATCTTCCAGTGTCAGTTAGTCTTTTCTGACTTCAGAACTGTCTTGATTATTCTGCAAATTTTGTAAGCATGTAAATATGTTATAAAATGTATTATTTATGAACAAATCAGAGACAAATCGTTTCCCTTTTGCGCTGTTTCAAGATGTTTCTTCAAATTTGATGTCGTAGACCTAAATGATAGTCTTGCAGCACATATCTTGCACTTGGCAAATCCGACATCGTTTTCAATATTTTCAAAAAAGTTCCACATTGGACTATTATTTAGGGTTGTCGAAATATCGATATTGAATACATTTTGACGATATTTTATGAATACTTTCTTTTGGTTTTTTGGACAAAAAGGAAGGTTTCTTAAGGGCATTCTCTTGGATTTTAGTGGCATCAGTAATACTAGTAATATCCAAGAGAATGCCTTCAGAAACCTCCATTTTTGTGGCCGAAACTAACAAAATACACACCAAAAATTTATTCAACAAGTATTCGATATCGATATTTCTTTATCCTACTATTATTTTGTGATTGCGCAGTCCATTTTTTTCTTTTGTTACTACTTTTTTGTTATTATTTAAGGATAATATTACTTTTGCGATTTCCGATTCTCAATATGTTAAAAAAGATATTAAGTCACTCACAAATCTCACTGAAACGACTACTATGTTTCATTTTCACCGATAACGGTTATAACTAACAGTTACTAAAAATAACCCCGTTATTTGACAGTAACAGTTATTGAATATTTCGCCCATTCCTAGTCTTGACAGTGACTTAACAGTGACTGAACAGTGACTTGATAGTTTCTAAACAGTGACATGACAGTGACTAAGCAGCCCTTAAAAAGCTCTTAAATTAAGCTTCATGTTTCACATCAAAGCCTCGAGAGTGTTCACAGTATGGTACAACAAATGTTCTTTCACATCATAAATTAAGGTCTCTACTCTTACTTCAACGTGGAACATAAGTCTAGTGTGACCAGACTTTAGAAGTTAACTTCGACTTCTCACTCTATCAAATAACTTTAATTAATCTTTGGTCCAAATGAAGTAGGTTTCCGCTTCTCTTTTTATACACTTGAAAAGGGTATTATAATTTTGCCCAGAAGTTTGCAACGCATAGAAGGAATCATCTCCGACCACATAAAGTATATATATTCTTGATCAGCATGACGAGCTGAGTCGATTAAGCTTCGTCCGTCCGTCTGTCCGTCCGTCCGTCTGTCCGTCTGTCTGTTTCTACGCGAACTAGTCCCTCAGTTTTGGAGCTATCGAGCTGAAACTTTGCACAGAATCTTCTTTTTACTGCACGCTGCTAATATGTCGGAACCGACCGGATCGGATGACTACTTCTTGTAGCTGCCATACAAATGTTCGTTCGGAAAATGGTTTTTAGTAAGAAAAACTGTTTTGTTCTCCAATATTACTGCTCTCAAACACGGTCATGGGGTAATGTGTAATGTTTTTAAGCT